>JAOEFI010015638.1:0-11827 GCA_034621735.1 Anopheles plumbeus | reverse complement strand
AGCGTCAATCAACTACTAGTTGAGCGATTTATTGATGGGAAATGGAAACTATGTCAACATCCGGAAAAAAAGGACTTAGAAACAGAGGAAGTGGAGCAGACGAAGATAGAAAATAGATCATAAAAAGTCTAAAATGGTTTGAGATCAAATGGAAAACTAATTTACTCGACAATTTATGTAACCTTTGGTAGATAAACATAAAGGAAATGCTGTAACAATTTAGATGTGGACGGATATGGTCTTTTATCCTTAGTTTTTTTATTTCATTAAAAAAACGTGTAAGAATTCGAATTACTATTTGAAATAAATTTGTATTAATCAACGAAACATAGAATTTAGGGAGATGAACGAATGGTGTGAAAACAAACAGGAAAGCAGTTAAAGCCATATCAACACTTTTAAGAAGTTTAACAAAGTTTAATGAATAAACATGATTTACGAAATCATTAACTACTCAAACATTAACGAATAACGCAAATATGTCTTTTTGTAATTCATGTAATATAGTACAACAACCTAAAAGCGACGGAAATACATTCAAATCAATTGGTCGAATTGTGAGTGTTTTCAAATCAATTCAACTACAGTCAGGCTTGGATAAAGTGGATTAACATAGATAAGAATATGAATAAAGGTTAGCCATAGCCGAAAGACCTTCTGAACGATTTCTGTGTAGGGAAGTCTGCTCTAAGACTCGTAGATAACAAATGAAACATTTCATTTCAAAATATTCAAATACCCGTTCATTATTTCCGTATTAAGAATCATGTTTCAGTCCTTCTTCATGTGTCCAATGAAAACAATGGAAAGGTGATTTCTACTTACATAAAAAGGAATCAATCGGACAGGTCAATCTCCACTTTTTTTCGTCAATTTATTCATCATGGAAACGACTTCCTCTTGCTGGAAACCCGAACGTAATACTGATTCATCAAAGTGACTAAAGTAGTGCTACGTTGAAAGATGGAGCGACAGTTTCCAGATATGAATGTACACTCACCACAGCCGGTAGCGGAAGCAGCAAACGTTTGGTTTTGGCCTTAGGAAGGGGTTGAACTTCGCACACCGAGCCGCAACCCTTAGTGCAGCAGAAACGTTAAAGTGTGCCTCGCCGTAAAAGTGAAGTGCAACGCCGACTACCAAACGCTGCGTTTTCCCGGCGAGAAACGTTTATCGATCTCGCGCGGAGTGATTTATTACGGTGCGGATGCGTTTTGCGAAACTCCGCAACCCCATCCGCCGCCTGCTCCGTCCGCCCCTTCCTGGTGTTGATCGGCTTGGAGATGGAGATGCATGCCCCTTGGATGGAGGAACTTCTTCTACGGTGCTAGCGGGATCGCCCGGACTTCGCCACTCGCCGTGAAGATCAACTTCCAGCGGGGCACCTCCGGCGGCAGATGGATCCGCGGCTGGAGTTGATTGATTTTATTCAGCAGCCTCCGGGTGATCAGCTTCGTACGGTGGCGATTGGCGTACTTGTACGCCACTGGATGGCTCCTGCGGCTGCAATCGGAGGTGCAACGTGCAGGAATTAGTTAAAACAATTGAACCAGTCGTTCCGCAAACGCTGGACTACATTACCGTTCGTAGAGCTGCTGCAGGATCGTACTCTCCATAATGAGACGCCGGTTCCGCTGCTGTCTGAAGGTGAACAATCCGAAGTAGAGTGCGGAAATGATCAAGCCAACGCTGGCCATCGCATAGCCATACAGAAAGAGCACATTCATGTTGCCAAAAAAGTTTTCGAAACAATCACCGGTAAACAATTTATTATTCAGAATATACACGATAGATTTTGACACTTATTTCCAAATGAAATTTTCGTTGTTTGTTGTTAACTTATATCCAAGCTGGTTTTCATCATAGTTTGCTGTGATATCGTTTCCTTTCTTTCGCAGCGAAAGCTACTAAGATGCGAACCGGGAACAACGTTTCATCGAGGAACATTGAACATTTCCGTTTGATTTGGAATTCAAGTCATCCTACATAACTGTCAACCGTTGATATACCCGTGGAATGACTGCGTTGAAGCGAACTTGCGATGCGCTTGTGTGGGTTTCGTTTCACGCTCAACAACAGATCCTTTTCTCCGACTTCGTGTGTACGCGCTATCTAATCCCCGGGACGAAATGACGTCATCGTTGGCTTTTACATTCGTCTCAATGGAAGTCGAGAGGGTGCTTGGGAAATGAGTGTTGTTGAGCTGCGTTGCCGGTGGATCCGAAGAGGTGGAAAGCAGAAAGGGAAGCGTGGCCCATCCATTGTCAAAAGAACACGGAATAAGATAGGGCTCTCATTTGCTAAGCTCATACTTGGCGCTTCTAGCGAGCTCCACTATCTGCGAAGGACATGAAGGATGCCCGTTTGCGTGTCCTTCGGTTCGAAGCACCGTTTACTTGCCTTCTGCGGGAATCCCGTGCCTCGGTGTGCTGATTTCTTTCCCTACACCCACAGGGGTAGTTTTCCACTCGTGTCGGTATCACTGAACACCACCCTGGGGCGGAAAATCCACATTCCGAAAGCATGCCGCCGTACGACGCCCGAAGCAGTCGGAAGGTGGCTGAATTTCGATGAACCTTGTTATGCTTGACGGCCTGGAGGGGAAGGGAGGGGGGGGGGTCGCGAGCCTCTTTTTGCTCCTTCAATTTTCCTCCTCAACCCTTCGACGGGACCGGGTGGACTTTGATGAGTCTACGCGTCAGATACACCAACACTATAACGAAACCAAATCGTGTGTAATACTTTTTTTCTTGTTGTTTTCCTATGTTTTTCTCTCTGTCTCTCTTTTACGTCCTGTCTACTTTTTTTCTGCTGTTCTCCTCCACAGTTCCATCTTCCACTACCCTTTATCGGTTCTACCACTAAGCAGCAGTGTGTGTGCTTATCAAAGCTTGCCCGATATCGATACACTTGTTCCGGTAAACATTCCGATGCTCCCCCATGTCCACCCCAACATCCCCGCAGGCTCATTTATCACAGTTTAGTTTAGTTAACTGTTTAGCTACCAACCTCCCCCCCTCCTCCCGCCCATCCACCTCCTCCCAACCGTCCTTTCTGCCGCACATTTCGCTCGGGGCGTTCCACACGTCGACCTAGTTGATGAGGCCGGAAGTGTCCTTCAAAACCCGTTGATAAGTAGAGAGATAGAGAGCGAGAGTGTCGGAGAGTGGGCAGAGAGAGAGAGTCGGTTGAAAGGTCCTGATAAAATAGCAACTACTGGAAGGAATCCCGCCACCACCGTTCTGTTGGAATGCACGGTCGGTTTCATATTTTGCCCCAACGGTAAATACCTTTCCCGCCGCAACACTAACGGAAATCATTCATGGCGGCAGTTTACCCACCCTCGGAGAGGGGGGGGGGGTGATTGAGGGAGGGGCGTTGAAATATGCAGCGATTACATGTACATGTATGCCGAGTTGCTGATGGCACGGAACCGGACGGCCGGCGGGTGGGTAAACCCCAACCGGGTGGGTAAACCCCAACCGGGTGGATCGTCGCCATTCAATGTTTTCCCGATTGCATGCGTCACTTCCGGGACACCGACGTCCCGGACTTCTGCTTTGTTTTTTTTTTTGAGTCCCCCATAAAACTGGTTTCGAGCGGGCTGTTGGAATGTTATTTTTAGATTATTTATCTCGACAGGTGGCTGGCGTGTGTTGTTACAGGTGGCGGATAACTTTCCCTTCGCCGGACGTGGGGAAACCCTTTGACGTGCGCTATCGTGCTGTAATTGTCCATCAGTGGTTACGTCAAACTGATAAGGGTAACACCACACACGCGTGCTGAGCGTGGGAAACGAGCAGACGCAGCTCCGGATGCAGCGATCGTTGGTTGGATTGGTGGATTTTTCCATTAGTCCACTGTCGATGACATTCGAAACAAAGTTTGCCCCATTTTCCAATATCAGACAGCTAAATTGTTTCACCATATTCTTTTTATTTCTGTTTTACAACTTCGATACAATCTCAACAGAATTGTGTATGTATTCTAGTTTTAATTATATGTCATCCAGTTTTTCAAATGTCAACTATGTTTTTGGATAAGAGAGTATGAAGGGTAATTTGAAATAAAATGCTTTTGATAACGTAGTATGAAATAAAATGCATTCCAAACATTAAAACAGTATCACCAATCTCATAACATAGATGGTTTTATACTGTCACGGTCATACAGGTTTACTAAAATAATTGATTTCCGCTGACGGACCAACTTCAATAACTTTCATTAATATTTATTTAAACCATCGTCTGGAATGTCGCTGCATGTTATGCTAAGGACTATGTAGAGCATCTTTTTCAAACATTTATAAACGTTTCGTCTCAAGTTATGTTATCACCACAACGTGTGCATCGTGATATCGTGAGGTTTTCCTATGCCAGCACAACTACAATAGATCCGAGGTCAGTGTTCTCATAAGTAAGCGTGGAAAACGCTTATTTTCCAACCACCCAATGTTCCCCGGTGGCTCATTTCATCTCGCTTTTCACCGTTCTATATCTCTCTCTCTCTCTTTCTCTCTCTCTATCTTTCTCTCTACTTCTCTAACACAATCGCATTACGATCCCTTCTGCTGCCCTGTTACGCAATTGCTACGATATCAAAGCGCCACTTGGCCGAGCCCTCCGCTTTCGGGAGCGCACGGTCCTAAACCACCGGAAAGAGCACACACACACACACACGCGCTAGAGATGAGTGTCCTTCCGCTTCCAGCGAGCGTCTAGTCACTCGCCCACGAGTGCCCCGAAAGCTTTTCCACACGGTTTTCCACGCCAACCCGGGGCAGCGCTTGGCGCTCGTTGTATATCCTTTCGAGAAATCGGCGTGCCTGTGAGTGCCACCGCATAGCACACACGGCATCAGCAGCAGCACGTCCGGTCGCAGCCGGAGAGGCTTCGGCAAGCGCGTCTCCGGTTCAGTATTGTGAGTGAGAAGCGAGCGTTAACGTCGTGGTGCTTGTCGGACGCGACGGTTACGCAGCATTCACCTCTCGCCTTGGGCGCACGGAGAGGCTCTGCAGGAAAGGGAGTGAGAAGAAGAAATTAACTGAAAACCCAATCCAAACCGTTTGAAGCGAAGGACGTTCCCACGACTGCTTGCTGCTGTGCCGTCCGGGAAAACTCGGCCCTGTTCAAGGTACAGCGGGCTCTGTGAATTTGGGCGTTTTGTACCCGCTTTCAGGCTTTTCCTCGGGATTTCCTTTGTGCCCAGTAGTGCAGAGTAGGGTTAGGGTTTTCCCAGGAAAAGTGTGGAAATTTCAGTTCCGTTGGTCCTGTATGGTTTTTAAACAGGGACGGCTAGCCATGCTTTCCCACGCTCCATCCGAACCAATACCAATCCAATACGTTGGCGGAATTATTCCTGCTTTTTCCTTGCGGTATCTGGTGGTCTAGAGTTTCACAAGAACAAGTGTATCACATCCTGCTTTTCCGAGCGAGAAAATCCGTCGAAATCGCAGGATTTGAAGCGCCCTGCGGTAACCGTGAAATCCTTGTTCCCCCGTTTTATTGTTGGTTAATTTCTGGCCCTTCCTCCCACCACTCCGGTGGTATTGGATTTCCAGCATGGATTGAACGGTCGGCGGAAAACACATAATAAGTGATTTGGTTTAATTTTTGTTCCGCAATCGCCAACAATTTTCCATTCCGTTCTCTTCGCACAACCCATTCAGACAGCGAGTGCTTTCGTGATCGCGCGCGCGTGTGTGTGTGTATGTATATTTGAGGTGTGAGTGAAACAGTGAAACAGAGAGAGAGAGAGGGAAGGAAATATCGTGGGAGCATCGAGAGAAAGAGAGAGAGAGAGAGAGAAAGTTCGCGGGAACGGCGAGTGATTGAAGCAGAAAAGCGAAAAGGATTCGCTGGAAAACCCCCCCAGAAACGGGGGAGGTGCACGAGCGAGGTGTCGACGGAAGGTCCCCCGAGAGCGTGTGTGTGTGTGTGTGTGAGTGAGAGAGAAGAAGTGAAAGAAAAGAGCGCGTGAGTGAGCAGCGTGCTTGCGTTAGCTCCAGTTTTCGGCGTAAGGTGCCGAGAGCACTGCTACCGTTCGCGCTTTTCCGAATCGATTCCGAATCCCAGACCGCAGGGATCTGCAAACGGTGGAAATCGGACTACCACCGAGACACGCACACACAAACACAGGTACGGCTTTGTCCAAAGCCTGAAGGAGCTGTGGAGACTGCGGGAGACTGGGTGGTCCAGGGGTGGAGAGGTGGCCCGATAAGCATTCAACAACTGCTTCGAAGGTCGAGTCGCTGCAGGTTGCGGTGAAGTGATTAAAGATGTGTGTCTAGAAAAAAAACCGCCCCGCCACAAAACGCTCCTTTTAGGACCCCGTGTGTGTAAATGTGTGTGTTTGTCTGTGACGGGAACGAATTATTTGGAGTCCTCTCGCCCAAAAGAAAAGAAAACCAACATCGCACAACGTTCGTCATCCTGGCTGGGAAACTCGCCGAAAACCCCGAACGCCACCAACAGCATCATCCAGGTTTTGGATTACCTTGTAGCAGATTGTAGCCCGCCTACGATTGCTGTAAGTACCTAGCCGCGTGCGAACGAGTGTGGGAAAATTTCCCTAGAGGAAAACACGGTATCGTTTGGACTTCTTTTCTTTTTTGATCAAAGTTTATTGAAAGCGCAAAAATCAAAAACCTAAGCAACCAGTTGTCAATGGGCGTGGAACGTCGGTTTCGGTCGGATTCAAATCCCGTCCAGCAGGGCGAGCTTCTTGCTGTGGCACAGAGGGGGGGGGGGGGGAAGAATACGCTTCTGTTTGGCTTCGGGGTTTGGTGTGAAAACCTATACCTTTCCGAGGAGGGCGAGGTGCCTTTCGGTGATTCAGCGAGCTTTATCGTAATGAAGTACCGAGTTAGACTTTGTGGCGGGCTGTGTATTCTTGTCAATCGGTAGATCCTTGCGTGAAACAAAACAGGATCATCGCCGTGGGAAGGAAGTGGAAGAAAAAGTGGATAAAATTGAGGCAACTAAACGACTTGTTAAACCGGTGGGAGTCGGGTTTGCGCAAGGACGATGATCACGGGAGGCGACACTAATTTGAAAATAGGAAACTAATACCAAACGCTTCATGGGGACCGCATCGCATCGTGCCTCCGAGCGAGTCCTTCGGTTTTCTCATCGGGTGCGCGAGTGGGGCGATTGCTCACGGTGCGCTCTTGCGTGTGGAGTCAGCACAGGTTTCTCTGGAGCCGGCTTGTTAGGCAAATAATTTTTGTAGCTGGATCTATTTCGCGTCGCGTGGATTTTCCGATGAGGGTAGGAACGATGGAAGGAACATCTATAACAAAGAAGAGGCAACTGTTGGGAATCCCAAACAGTGGAAAGGAAAGGAAAAGGACCGCGTTGAGGGGAAATGTCACCCGGAAAACGTAATACTTCATAAGCCAAGAAAAAAAGACAGGCGAAGGTGAAACTTTTCTCATTATCCTTCGCTGCACATCTCCCTGCTAAGGTGGAGGAAGGGGGGTTTGGGGGTCACCACTGTCAGCAGTCGTCCTTCATTTCCCCCCACATCGACTCTCTTATCCGTAAACAGTCGTAAACTAGCGAGTTCCAAGGCTCCGTGCTGACATTCGGCACGGGGAACCTCGCCAAGACGTTTCGGTGCACACATTTACATTCCGCTCCACCGGACGTCATCACCCCACCGAACGATGGTGGACGATGGAATTTCCCTCCGTATGGCCCTCCCCCGTCCTTAAACTGTAGAATGCGCAAGAAAGAAAGGAAGAGAGAGAGAGAGAGAGAGAGCAAGAGGAACACAGCTTTTAAAAAAACCCTGACAAACCAACCTGCCCAACACCAGTGGGGCCATTTGCCAAACGTGACATTGGAAAAACGGGCCGGAAAAGTCACAGCTGGAGGCACCGGGCCCGATGGAACCTGAGTCGTGACAGGACACGCCGCGATGCCGTTATGTAAATTCCCTGTGTCCGAAGTGCGGTTTAGGCATTTCTGTTGAAATTCTGTTCCTACAATAACACTCCCGTTGGAACGTTTGTCCGCGGACAAGCGCACACTGCCCTCTGTTGTGCTCGTGTCCTGTCGCGAAAGTATGCGCGGCTGGAAGGGACAAAACCTTTCAACTAGAAATAGCCAGCAACACAGAAAAAAAACCAATGGAACGATGTTGGGGAAAACAGAAAAACATTAGTCATCCAACAAACGGCAACTTCCGGCCCAGACGAATCCTTTCTTCTCGAGTTGGTTTTCCGGACCGGGTGTTTCCCATGCCAATTAATCTGATAAACGACACGGAGTCGGATTTTCTCCTATGAACGAACTCATGTGTCTAACTTCGTAAAGGCCAAATCTGGATCATGTTTGGTTGCCAGAGGAAACCCGCCCCAAGCTGGAATGCCCCAAAAACTCATTCAGAAAACCCGCCACACGGGTAGAAGGAAAATATAAATGAAAATATGGTAGATACCATTCGCCGCCCCGGCTACGGAAATTATTGCGTGCCGGGAAAATCGATTTTCCCTCCCAGTAGTCAAAATTAACTGTTTGAATTGTTTTTTTTTCTCCTCCATTTTTTTTTTCTGTGTACCATTTATTGACTCAGCTGCTCCATTCTACCCTCGTCGGGTGGACGGGTTGGGTTGCCAGGGAGCGGGGCGGATAATGTCCTCGTTCGAATTTACCTCCTTTTTGGAAGCGGGCCTGACGTGCCCCCGTGGCCTGGTGCTGTCATCGTTGATTGCTCACTCCCTTTTCCCATCGGTTTCATATTATTGGCCCGGCTATAATGATAAAAACTTATCATTGGCTCCAAGCAGGCCAAGTCGGAAGGAATTGCAATGCGAGGTGCCGTCCTTTCATGCCTGCGTCGGCCAACCGTAGTTCGATCGAATGTCAAAAAAATGACCATTATGCAGCTAATTATATGCTGTTAAGCAGCATCCATTAGCTCGCAGTTGTTAAACCAATTCCATACAACGATAGCTCTAATACATTAATAAATAGCGAAACCCAAGAATAAACTTGTCATTGGTTGGGTTGAGAAAAAAGAGACCGTTTATAAACTAGGCCCAACGAAGGAAAATCTTCGATAAACGAGTAGAAAACATAGATCTCTGCGATTCTCTTTTTACCTGTATATGAGCGCACACATCCTAATGCGCAAAACTCTCATCGTAAGATATGACTAAGACTAAGCCCAAAATAAATCTGAATGTTTTACTAACCATATGCCAAACATATCCTTAATAAAGAAATATGCAACGTAAAACCGTTAGTAGTTGAATTTTCCTTTGGAAGAATGGATATATAATAATGTATAACATAAATTTAAGAAAAGTTACGAGTTGCGATCGATGATGAGACGTATATTTCTTCATCTGGCTAGGATCGACGAATAAAATCGAATAAATAAAAATTCTATACGTCTAGTTCACAGCAAAAACAATATTCAACAATAGCGCAGCAATTGACAGTTAGTTAATGAGTGTTTGTGGAAAGATTTTAAAGCTTTCAAATAATTTATTTGTCCATTTATTTACCGTGTTATGACAAGCACGTGTTTCAGTGAACAAAAACATGAATAGTAAACCCTTTTACCAAAGCTGAGAAGTTGTTGGCCATCCTACAAACTAAGAGAACACCATATAACATATGTGCCTTTTAACCTTAAAGTATACGTAAGCCGCTTCTACGCTGGACTATCATATAATAATCGTTATCAACTTCTAAACATACATCTTGGGACGAATAATAAAACGCGCTGCCAGGCGGAGAAAAGAAAAACTAACCCCTTTTTTTGCACCTGTCACCCATCGTTATCGAGTCGGAAAATGGAAAACACGAAAATGGAAAAACCAATCCCCGTCCAGTCCGAGCAGGGACGGGTGGGCGGACGAGCGTACCATGGTTTATCGAATTTGAAAGACATACGCCTACTCTGGCCTGTGTTCGTAAATTAATTTTGATGTCGCCATCAAATATGGCCGCATCCGCATCCCCGCTTTGCTTCCGTATCGCCCAACCGCACGGAAAACGCACCCCGAGTTTGCGAGAGTTCCGGTTGGGACGACGAGATCTGTCGAGTGTGATTTTCGGGTAATTTGGAAAATTAAATCACCAGCGCCTTCCTTCCGCGCGGGGGGTTGGCGGGTGGCGAGGAAAATGGACCGGTATTCCGTCCTGTCAACTATGCCCGTCGGCCAGAAGTCGTCGGGTGGAAGATAATTGATAAATGAACCGACCGACCAACGCAAGAACGTCCGCAGCTGCGGCGACGGTTTTCGCTGGCGGCCGCTCGGAGGCATGCCAATAATATGCATTCCACGCCAAGGCCCCTGACACTCCCCACCCCAGCCGGTGCCCGGGGGGAGAAAGGTGGTGACATCTTATTGTACAAATCACGTGCATAATCGATTGCAAAGCACGTTGTCTGGGGCCCCGCTTCGAAACTCGTTGGGAGTTGGCCGTTCGCCAGCTGGACGTTGGTCCCTCGGTTCGATCGTCCGTTTGCCCGTTGGCTGGTTGGGAGGGGATGAGTGTGATTGTTTTTCGCTTGATTTGTCTGCTTTTTTCTCCCCCACCCTCCTGGGGTGGGACAAGCACAACTTGTCTAGCCATTCGCTCGAGTGTACTCCGCCCGAAGCTATATGTATGGGAAGCGACAGACGGACAGACAGACAGACTAGCGGGACAGAATCACTCTCGAGTGGAAATGATTGAAAAACGATGCACAGCACGATCCGTTGTGGCCTGTGTGCAGCACAGCATCCGCAGATGCATTAGGTTTCAATATCGCTTCCGAGTGACTGCACTCTGTGGCGTATGCGTGCTGGTTTTTTTTTTTGCTCTTTCCTATGTTTTACGAACCCTTTGTCAGACATAACCGAAACCCATTTTCTAATTATCCGTGAACTAACTCAATCATCTGTTAAAGTTCATTTTAACCTAATTTAAACAACAATTTGCGTATTGTCTCACTGATTTCAATAGGGTAGAACATGATAATTTGTTTTCTAATCAATATTTCAATAATAATAGGCAATAACTTACGACTTTTCATGGACGAAGTATGAGTAAGAAAATTGGATTCAAGCAGAAAATAAAAAGATCAATTTAAAATCTTAGCTGCAGTTCGAATAAATTAAACTTAAACGTAAAACCCAAAATATAATATGCTTTCATTCTATATTACATAGTTGAAGTAAAAGAAGAAGGACATTTTATGTCAACGTCAACCTACATCCTTGAACAAAGTTGAAGCAGAGTGGAAAAGAAATCCTAAAATAATTGAAAACTGGCCCCAGGATACATTGTTACCCCTCCCTTGCTTAATAGGGATCCCGTGCACAAAAGCTAGAAAACACAATAGAAGAATGGAATCCTTATTTAAACAATTTGAAAGGATCTTTGTTTTCTTTCCGTTGAACGTAGAAAAGCGAAGAGAAGCAAAAAAAAAAGAAAAGAGAAACAAATCACAATTAAAAATAATTAGTGAACCGAACCATTTCAGCCCGGCTTTGCCTCGATAAAACACACATTCTCTGTCCGTGCCCTCCCGGTCTCTCTTCCCATCCCATTCCCTCGCATGCTTCAGGCCCTCTCGACAAACCATCGATCGTCGGTGTAGCGTGTCCGTTGTGCTGCTGCTCGTCCTTTGTCACCCGGGTTTTTATTCCACTTCACTGGAAGCGGGCTTGCAAATTGTTCCCGCTGCCACGCTGTAAGCAGCCCCCGTTTTGCTGAAAAGCTGCTCCACATAAACGACAACTGTTACGGGGAAAGGTGGGGTGGCAATGCATTCGGTAACACAACAATAATAGGTGTGTCTGTTACTCCCTCTTCATCGTCCTTTC
>JAOEFI010015637.1:0-11876 GCA_034621735.1 Anopheles plumbeus | reverse complement strand
ACCACGAGCTGGACTTGGGAGGTAGTGGAATCACATGTTTCTTTTTGTTTTGGGGTTCGGTGTTCGCACTTTCCGCTGCGAGACCGAGGCCGCTTTTGGATTTTGCGGAGCCCGCTGTTGCTGGACGCGAACACCATCAGTCCTACGACGAAGGCGGAGAGGGAGAAAAAAACTAATGTTAAAACCCAACTTTACGAATCATTTGATTTTCATCCCGGCATTTGTATGGACGGTGTCCATTATGCATTGTGATGACCTACGTGGCTCGCGTGTGGTAGAATGGAACTCCATGCTGTAATCAACATCGATACGCTTAGTGAACTTATACCATAGGCCGTGTTCGTGATCCTAACAGATCCCTAGACAAATGCCGACAGAGCTCAAGGAGGATGCTGAACGATTTAGAACGATTTAGATAGAAATGGAATAGATTATAGGTAGATAGGATAGGATTAGTGTTGGATAGCACTTATGAAAACACAAAATTTTCTTGTTCTTTCATATTCTTCCTTTTTTGAGCTTCGTATTTTCTGTTCATTTTTATATAGACCCGAAATATAGATAATCAACAAGGCACATATTAAAATCGGCTAATCGGGAACGGCACAGCCATGGAGATGAAGAAATTGGACGATTACTGAGGAAAACAATTATGTGAACCCGGTACAGACGTGGTTACAACACACCAATGTCAGATTGACAGGTTAGAATTAAATTTGTATTCACTACATTCTGCAAATTATCGTGGAATGATTTACGACTCAACAACGCTTCGAAATTGTGGAACTTTATTACAAAAATCAGGGTCAAGCTTTTAGAGCACTTTTACCACAAAATTCTCATATCTTATTCTCATTTCAAAATAAATAGATATGTTCTGCGGAAAAATCCCGTATTTGGGATGAAAGTAATTCTCATTACACTCCTAAGACACCCTAAGACCTACAAAAGTGCACTGTAGGGAGCCCTTTGCATGTTTCTTTCCGAAATGAGGTCGGAGACCATGTTATGGTCAATGGTGCTCGTCGCAGATCGATGACGAATGCTTATGTGTTTTCAAATTGGCATGTTACCGGCGTTAACGAGGTGTGCTTTCAACAAAATCGCGCTACATGCCACACAGCGACCGAAACTATCGAATTGTTGAAGAGACACTTTAGTGATAAGGTCTGCGCCGGAAATGGGCCCATCAACTGGTCTCCAAGAACGTTTGACGAGGCACCCTTGGACTATTTCTTGTTGGGTTACGTGAATGTCAGTAGTTTATTTTGGTAAATCAGCAACCATTTGAGTGTCCCAAAATTGGACTGCCACAGTTCGCTTCTTGAGAGACACTCGAAGTGCTCATGTGCCTGAAATCAGGTTTAAATATTGAATGCCATAAAACGATCTACCAAATAAACCAAACGTTTGGTCACTTGCCTAATTTAATTAGTTGTTTTTTTTCCAATTGCACAGACAACACATGCACGAGATCTAAGACGGGAAGGGAAGTCAAGGAAGTTTTGGAGTAGCGCCAACGAAAGTAGGCCCACTTGATGAAAGGAACATGAGAATGTGCGTCTGAGTAGTGGAGCAAACGCTGCCCCACCTAACTACAGATGTGTCGGGGTTGGCTACTAGAAACCGCAACAAGCTTGAGCTGTATTCGGGCTGCCTGCTAGGGACCCTAATGAGCTTGAGCTGTACACCTCGGACCTTCCACTTTATTCAGAAGAAAGGGTGTTCCACTGTTCCACTTGTCGAGCAGCGCTCCTGTACTCTTTTTTTGTTTTCTTCAAGGAAAACCAGAATGTCCAGAGTGCCGAACAACGCAACCGGAGCGCAGACTGGGCCCGGCGCGCGTCCACCCAACGCCACCCTACCGTCGATGCGTGGAATGCCGCCGCCGCCGCCTCCGCCGTCGAGCAGCACGAGCGCCAGGATGGCTCTGGCGTCGTCTTCTGGCACACCGCCGGCGTCCAGTGCCCTCTCGGGCTCGGCCGGTGCCGAACCCGCCGAGCGCCTGATGGTGAGTAGCGGAAGATGAAAACCAAAAAAAAAAAAAAAAAACAAACCCAGGTCAATTCAACCGCGCCCGCGAGGTCCCACCGACACACTTCGGGATTTGCATAAAGCCATAACACGCACGGGGTCAACTACGGCCCTGAACCGGGGACCAGCCGCCCCGGGGCGGTGGTTGGGTCGACGACGGGCCTTATGGAAATACCTGTGCCACTTCCTCGACCACCACCTAAGGACACGTTCCGTGCGTTGTGTGGCGATGGGGCCCGGTGGGTTTGGTGGGGTTTCCGTCTGTAATAGGTTCTCCAGGTTCATAGTGTTCGTTTACTTCTGGCCACAAAAACACCCAACGGCCAATGTAGGTCACCGTCCGCGTTCGGCCACTCAGTGACTCCGGCGAGCAGAACTGTATCCAGGCGCAGCCGAACCGCTCCCGGTCGCTCCTGTTCGACGACGGCACCCGCAACAAGCCGAAGAAGTACAACTACGATTGCGTCTTCGGTGAAGCCTCCAAACAGGTAGGTGGAAAAAAACGGCGGGGGGGAGGGTGGGGGAACGGAAACGGAACGGAAAAAACGGGGCCTAAAACCTCCCCACAAAGAAGCCGCGCACATTCCCAAAAACCCGGCCCGGCGGCAGAATCTGGTCCTGTAGAAGGGTCGACTTTTTTTTCTTTTTTTTTTGCAAGCGAAGTTTTTCACACCTTTTCGTGGGTGGGTGGTACACTTTACCCACAGGAGGAGGTGTACGCGATCGCGGTGGCGCCACTCGTGCAGGACGTCCTGAACGGCTACAATGCGGCAGTGTTCGCGTACGGTGCGACCGGCTCCGGCAAGACGCACACGATGCTCGGCCCGAACGTGACTCGCCCGACCCGACCGAGCCCGCAGGGAACCACCAGCAGCAGCACCGCCGCCGGCACCCCGTCGGCCCCCCAGTCGTCGCCGGGCGCGGACACCCCCGCCGGTGCTGGCCAGCTGCCGTCGCCGCCGCCCCCGGCTACCGGAAGCGCGCCACCCACCAGCATGGTGCAGCCGAACAGTGGGCTCATGATACGCGCGGTGGCCGACATCTTCAACTACATCGAGCAGCAGTCGGGCGGGGCGGACGATTTTAAGGTAAGCGCACCGTAAGGGGAGGGGGGGGGGGGGTGGTCGTACTTGACTGTGGAACTTTCCCGCAGCGCAACAAACGGGAGCTTACGCTACCTACGCCAATCCTTCCCACCGGGGAGGCGCCCGGGGTGGGAGAAAAACCACAGTTTTCCTACTAAACTTCCTCATACTGAAATGCTGAGCCCCGATTTGGGGCCCGCGCTAATGAACACGCCGATGGTACTTGCGACTCAACTTTGTGCTGCCCACGGCTATGGATGATTTCAAGTAGTAATACAATAGAGTGGCTGTACACATCGGCGGGAAGATGAATACCGTACAGATGCTACTACACCCTGTGGGGAATCTATAATATTAGCACTAGATTGACCGGAGCAGCCATTTGGACTGGTGTGGACCCTCTACGGGAAATGTTTTCAAATTCAATGAAACCTGATGCATAACTTTTCTAGACTTAAATGTTTTAAAGACCGGAAAAAGGTTTTTTTTTCCGAAAGTTAACAAACTGTTTTCTCATCTGAGCGGTGGCGGGGGTGTGGGGTCAAATTTGGTTGAAACCAAAAACGAACGAGTGCAGACAATGGATGTATGGACCAAACACTGCAAACACAGAGTGCACCATGTTTTGTATATGCCCACACAGTTCCCCTTTCATGTTGGACCAGGACATTTTGGTGTTAGTCCACCGGAGACGACAAGAGCTGCTGGAAAATGTACTCCAGTCTGCGCTGTATGCAGTGTGCCCTACCCACCAGCCCGATGCACATGTACTCGTACAAAAGCAAAGATCAAATTGCCAGTTCACGCATGAACGATTGGTCTGTGCGTTTCGGCAAACGAAACCAATCGTCCAGCTGAGCGGGGCTTCGGGGTTAGCTTACAACAAATGGAATATGTTTTCGGCACGGAACGTGGCCCGGACGGCCAGGAAGGGCGAGGGCGAGTTGGCGAGTTGGCGAGGAACCGATGGAGGAAAACTTTCTGCTGGCAGGAATAGCTAAGCAGGACTCTGTTCGCGTCCGCTGACTCTGACAGGCTGTGATGGATTGATCGATCGAACTGTCCAGGCCGAGGGAGGCGGGGGGTGATGTGCTGAACGTGTGGCCGAGCCTGTGGAGACCAGCGCCTTGCGCCATCGGCAACCCGGCCAGCGACAATAGGCCCTTCCAAGCCGGTGAACCCTCAGCTGTCGTCAAGCGCCATGGCCACCAGCAATGGCGTGGTTTCTCCAAAGGTCGAGATAAGAAAGGAAGAGAAGAGAAAGAAGAAACAAAAACGTATGTCCAAGGAGTCGCAACTCCTCGGGCAGTGTACCGCTTTGGCCGAACCACGAACCCGGTTCACGGGCGCAGGGCGTGAGCATTTTTCAGCCTTTTCCCCCTTTAACGGTTTTGTTTTTTTTTTTTCATCGACATCGAAATGTTGCGCGCGAAATGTATGTTTGCTCCAAGGGGTACCCCTCCACCGTCTTCCACCATTGCCCCCCGGTCACCACACAACACACCCGGCCTCCGGGTGACCTCCCTGCGTCTCTGGTCCGCATCATTCCAAACGTGTCTCGTCTGGTGGAAGAAAGAGTTTCGTGAGGCGCGTTAGTATGGCCAGATCGCGTGAAGTGTGCTGGAACATGGTGGAGGGGGAAGGAGGCGCTGCAATGCTGGCGCGTGCCCTTCGCGTGGGTCGCTCCATTATTCAGCAACAACCAAGTTGCGCTCCCTGCGCGGTCCACCACGCGGCCGATCGATGGGGGAAGGAGACCGCCAATCGCGCACTCCGAAGGTGACCAGGGGAGGCGGGGAGAAGACACCCTTCAATGGCCAGTTGGGTGTCGGGGGCGACCTGTTAGAAGGGCGTCTCTGTGTGCACGCGCGCTAGGGATGGATCGATTAATAAAGTAAAGATCGGGCCGAGTCGATACGGGCCGACACACGATCTGGATCGGCTAGTAACAGGTGAAGGCCAAAAGATGGTGGCAGGTAACCCCCCAACAGCGAAATAGGACCGCGGTGGCTGAAAATTGGAAGAGGTAGGGGGCCGGGCAGGGGGGTTGGGGGTGCAAACAAACGGGTTGTCGCCAATGGGCCATTCATTTTTCAGTGTGTTTTTGTTTGTTTCGCCCGTCTCCGTCAGCCTGCTGGCAGGAGGCTTTTTATGGTAACACGCCAATGCCAGTGGGTGGTCCCTTTTTTGGTCGATAATTATGGCCGGAGGTTGGTGTTGGGGTCGCGCGGTTCAACGTTGTAACTGTGATGCTTTTCGGCGCTGCTTGCAGATTTCGCTGTCGTACCTGGAGATCTACAACGAGCTGATCCGCGACCTGCTGAACCCGGGCGGGCCGCTCGAGCTGCGCGAGGACCACCGGGGTACCCAGTCGGTGGCGGGCCTGTCCGAGGTCACGACCGGCAGCCGGGCCGAGGTGATCCAGCTGCTGGTGAAGGGCAACCGGGCGCGCACGGTCGAGCCGACGGCCGCGAACCAGACGTCCTCGCGGAGCCACGCCCTGCTCAGCATCACCGTGCAGCAGCAGACGCCGGCCGGCACGCGCCAGGGCCGCCTCTTCATGACCGACCTGGCCGGCTCGGAGCGGGCGCGCAAAACGAAGAACCGTGGCAAGCGGCTGCAGGAGGGCGCCCACATCAACCGCAGCCTGCTGGCCCTGGGCAACTGCATCAACGCGCTGGCCGGCGGCGCCCGGTACGTCAACTTTCGCGACTCGAAGCTGACGCGCCTGCTGAAGGAGGCGCTCAGCGGCCGCTGCAAGACGGTGATGATCGCGCACGTCGCGCCGGAGGCGAAGCACCGGGACGAATCGAAGAACACGCTGGTGTACGCCGACCGGGCGAACCACATCACGACGCGCCTGCAGGAGCCGACGATCCTCGAGGCGGAGGCGGCCGCCTTCCCGATGGCCCACTACCAGAGCCTGGTGACGGAGCTGCGCGAGGAGGTCGGCCGGCTCAAGATGAAGATGCTGACCGAGCGGCCGCGCAGCGGGGCGGCCCTGCAGCGGCAGCAGCACCAGCAGCACCAGCAGCAGCAGGAGGAACAGCAACACGACACGCCCTCGAGCGAGGAGCAGGTGAAGAAGGCTGAGCTGAAGTTTCTCCGCGAGCAGATCGTGCAGACGTTCAAGCAGCAGATGAAGCTGCGCCGCCGGCTGCTGGAGGCCGACAGCCACCTGCTGGGGCTGGAGCTGGACGCCGAACGGCAGCACATGGTCATCTCTCACTGGCAGAGCCGCCAGGGCAAGCTGTACGACCGGATGGACGAAGACGAGGACGGTGAGTAGGGGCGCGACGCGACGCTCGGACGTCGTCCGTTTACGCAACCTCCCCTCTTCTTCTCCCCACCCTTTGGTGACGCCGCACCTCGCCTCGCCTGGCGAACAGGATCCGACTCGGAGGGCAGCTCGGCACTGCGGTCGGCCTGGAGTGAGCTGGCTTCGATCGAGAAGGAAGTGAAGCGCTACCGGCAAATTCGGGCCACCACCGAGCACGACCTGGAGGACTGTCGGAAGCGTGGGGTCGCACTGGAAGATGTACGTGCCCTGCCCGCCGGCAGAACGATTGCACGCTCACGTCTCTCTCTCTCTCTCTCTCTCTCTTTCTCTCTCTCTCTCTCTCTCTCTGGTCTCTCTCTGTCTCTCTCTCTCTCTCTGGTCTCTCTATCCGTGCAGGAACTCCCGGAGCGCATTAGCAGCGACGAGGAGCGCGAACTGCTGTCCCTGCTGTGCCGCGTGCACGAGCTCGAGGCGGACAAGGTGTCGCTGCAGGCGGAACGGATGGCGCGGCAGGCCGAGCTACGGCGCCGGGATCTCCAGCTGCTGCGCGCCGAACGGCAGCGGCGGCTGTGCGAGGACATCATCAGCACGCAGCGGCGCATCATCGAAGGTTCACCGCGTCGGAACATCGGCCCGCACTAGTTCGCGCGTTCTCTGTGCAACATCGTAATTTCCTAACCTTTTCTCTCACTCTCTCCCAACGCAGAGGGCAAGGTGGAACTTCCAGAGGACCTGCGGGAGCTGTACGCGCTGTACCAGCAGGAGATACACGCCAGCACCTACACCGGCTGCACGCAAACGGCAAACGGTCCCGGCCACACCGGGGCCACACTCTACGAAGCGAAGCTACCGCCCATTTTCGGCCAGGAACGAGGGTACGACACCGGTACCGGTGCCGGTAGCGTTTGCGTTGGCGACCGAGCGTTTAACATTCGCTTTTCCTCCCTTTCGTTCCGGTACTGGCAGAATCTACTCCGCCGGCAGCTCCAGCTCCGGCTCGGAATGGTCACCATCGTCGCCGCTGCCGCCGAGCGACGTCGGGGACAATACGGTCAACCCGGACCGGGCCATGGGCCCCCTGGTCGGGCCGAGGCTTCCGTCCATTGACCGGCTACGGAGCAGCTACGGCAGTGCGCAGAGTAGCGGCTCGAGCGACGACTAGCTAGACGTAACCCACATTCCGTCCGCTTCTTCTATACCTACCACGCGATCGATGTAAACATCGGACAACATAGCATGCACGCACACATTGGTTCCACTGGGAACGGAGCAAAAAGCCCAAAACGTATACTCGTACTCTTGCAACGCCTAGCAAATCTGTAATAAAACCCAACATGCAACCACAAAGTGCAGCATTCAATTTCACTGCAGATGATTACTTCTTTTCCAATGTATTCGTTTTCGGTTACGTTCAAATCGAATCTAATCTAATTATGTTTATATGAAGGGTGAAAATAAGTTTGTGATTTACACGATGCTTACTGCTATTACGTGTTAGCAAAACAGAAATTTCTCACCAGTGCGCTCCACCGTGAGCCTAGTAAAAGGACCTAGATTTTCGCAATAACAAAGAAACGGAGCCCGTGCAATACTTCGAGTGAAATATATCGAAATATTCTCATGCCAACAACAAAACGCAACAGTGGGAAAATTATCATGCCAATTCTGATCTCATTCACTTTCGCATCCTTTCGCTTGCAGTTGCAGTGCCTATAGTCTCAGTTGGATAGCAGAAACGCAAGCAAAATTAGTTTCACAATTTAGTATGCCTAAAAGCATCACTGAGTGTGTGCGTGACTACAATATTAGATGAGAGGTCGCGTTTAGAATTCGATCATGTTTATACTTTTTTCTTATTTGCTTATAGTTGTATATATGTATTTAATTTTAATTTAGAATCTAGATCTCGCGCTAATGCAATGCGTTTGCTGAGCAGCCATCGCCATCGCCAACGACATCGACAAAACGGCCAAAAAAGAAACCGTCGAACGTCGCGTCGGCCTAAACTGTATGGTTTTAATATAAATATCTGATTCATATTGTATCGATGGAATCAATGAACTGCAGTACAATTAATATAAAGTAGTGCTAAGGAAACATAATCTTTATAAAAAAAAACACCACTGCTGAGAGGTGAACAAAAAATTGTTGAAAAAAAAGGGCTATACGAAACATATTGCGATTACGATCCTACTCGAATAGATATTAATAGATTCGCCGTAGGCGACCATCAGAGGGGCGGCTCGGGGAGGATGAACCGAGAACCAGTCTAGAAACCCTGATCCGTTGGCCACGGGCGGTGTACGCATCGGATGAGATCGGATGCGGTGCCGTCGCAGGCTGCCAGCTTTAGACGCACGGTTCGACGTAGTTGCCGGGAAAGAGTCCGGTCACGCCGTCCATGACGCCCTCCCACCAGCCGTCATCGTTCTTCTTCAGCACGTACAGCACCGAGCTCTCCTGGAAGCTGAGCTCGTCGTCCTTGTCTGCGTAGTAGTCGTAGATCGCGACCACCTTCTCGATGTAGTTCTTTGGCACCCAGCCAGGTAGGTTCTGGTCGTCCGGCACGATCGGCGCCACCAGGCTGTTCTGGGTGTTTCGCGGACGCCCGAAGTCAGCATGGTCTGACTCTTCGGGCGGCGGTGGCGGCGGTAATGGCGGCGACTGCGAACCCGGGCGCGGCATGTTTCGGCTGAGCGTGTGCATCCCAATGTGACTGTGGTCCGGCAGCTCATGCGTAACGGTTAACGGCGATGGTGGAGCTGGACGGAGCGGAAGTGAAAGCGAAACAGGGTAGGCAAACTTGTTAGGCAAACAGAACATAGGCGAAATCATCTGTTGCTACTCACGTGGCATGCTGTTACGTTCCTCAAAGGTCGATTGATGCTGCGTGACCGGTCCGGACTGCATCGGGTGCACCATTCCAATCTGCGGCGGATGGTGCATCACCACCTGACTCGGCGGCATGGGCAACGGTAGGGCACTGTACCCCGGACCGCGCTCACCGCTACCGCCACCGCCCCCCGAAGTGCGCCTCGGGTGGCCAACGGGATAGTTCGGCGCGTAATGAGACGGGACCTGGGGCGGCACCACGACCGGAGGCGTGCGGTATTCGCGCGAAGCCTTCCCAAGCGTGCCGGTGTTGCTGACCGGCTTCCCGAGCGTGCCGGTGTGGCCGGCGCTGCGAGTCATCTGGGGCGGCGTCGGCGGTTTCGTCGTCGGCGGTGGGCCGACCGACACGTTTGTCGACATGGTCGACTGGATCGAGCCCTGGCTCGACACGCGGTGTTTCTTTTGATTGTTGTTCGTCAGCGCGATGCCATGGCCGACGTCGTCCAGCAGCGCGTAGTCGATCGGCTTGCGCACGTACTTGATCGGCTTCTCCGGGTTGAGCGGAGCGACGATCTTGTACTGCCGCGAGCTGACCTTGTTCGCCGTCAGCACACCAATTTCGCGCCGCGCCACCTTCTCCTTGTGGATCATGACCGTCTGGGAGATGTGGTTCATCTGCGACTCCATCTCGGCCATCTGCGTGGCCTGCAGGTCCATCAGCTGCAGAAAGTTGTACGCGAGCGTGTTGATTTGGTACGCGACGCTGGCCAACGACTGCGTGGTGTAGTTTTTCGTCTCCTCCAGTGATGCCTTTTTATTGTCCGACCTGCGGACGCAATGGGTATGAAATTGAACTCGTTTGCTTTTCTGCCGTAACATTCCCTGCCTTTTTATCCCAGATGAGTTAAGAGGCGAATTAATCCCGATATCAAAAGCATCTATAAACCCAAAATCCATTCTTCTTTAAGCCAGATGGATTATGTGTAACAACGAGAACGTATGAAAAGAACACGCCCCATATACTATCACCACAAACGAGGGTCTGCTAATTGGAGCATTTGTACCGTTGTTCGCGATAACTGCGAGAAGAGAGTCCCTCCATCCGCTACCGTTACTACCGATACATATTTCACATTCGTTCGCCCACCGGGCATGCAGCACGCACACGCAGCTATGTTGTCGAATAATGTAAAGAAAAACGTCCACGACGGGCAGGACGAGGAACGGAAGGCGATATGATCAATACACTTACCGATAATAGGTATCTTCACAATATTCTGCAACACGCTCGAGGTTCGAGTAACTTTCCTGAAGGTTTTTGCGTCCCTCCGGAATCTCGGTACGGATGAGTGTGATTAGGTCGTCCATTTCCAGCAATTTTGTGTTGTTCTCGCCGCTTGGTGACGTTGCTACGGGTTGGGCAGGTGATAAAGAATGGTGAATCGCAACTACACTACAGAAATGCTAGAACCGTTCGCCACGACTTCTCCTGAATTCGATGGTCAATTACAGCTGGATATAACTATTTATTTTTCAAGTACAGCTCTTTAATAATTACCTGAGGAAGCTACAGCGATAGCAAATCGTAAACTGCTGTGTATCACCTAGCGGGTATGTGCATTACGCTAGCTACAATTGACAGCTGCCATCCGAACTGTGCTTGAGTATTATAGCAACTTGCATACAACCCATTGCTCGTACTTCAATAAATGTTCAATAACCCTTCTGACAGCAAACGTCAAAAATTAAAAAACCCAGGGCTTATTAAGTCCTTCTCTGGGGTTTCTTAGGCCCATAATGAAGCCGCGAGAGGGAGAAGGCGTGAGCATACGGTCTCATGTGTTAGTTCAAGGTATATAAAGAAAGTTCAAGGTATATATATTTATTTTCACGAATGTCATCTGTCAAAATCATGTCAAGAAACAAGTACACGTATAAACTGCAGATGTATTTTGATTTATTTGGTTGTCAAACAATTTTTTGTTTTTCATTTTTTCTATTTAAATTCTAACACTATCGGGCTCCGTAGCTCAGTTGGTAGAGTCTCCCTCTCCCAACCCGAGTGACGTGGGTTCAAATCCCGCTTGCCCGATCCAGATATTGGCTTTTTCAATAGCCTTTGTCTAAAGACGAAGAGATGCTGTAAAAATATCTGAACAGCCAAATGACGCTACAGTCGAAAGGCTAAAACAGAGCTGGTACGCCTCTGAATAGGATGTAAGAGAACAAAAGTTCAACTTTGCCTAGGAGGATATACCCTAGCTCGCAGAAGAAGAAGAAGAAGAAGAAAATCTAACACTGCTGAAATGAAGTAAAAGGAGAACAGAAATTATTGCCGAAAATAAACAGATTGGAAAACAATTAATGGTGGAAATAATTCCACGTGCAAAGTTCTGTAGGGGGGAAAAACCAAAACAAACACATTAGATCACTACATTATTGTTTTAAAATAAATGTTCATGCACTTGCACGACTGTACGTACCAATCTAGACAAAAAATAATAAGGATTAATCCTTTTCACACCTTCCCACCATTGTCCATCGATCGAGCGTTTGGAGCGGGCGACGGATTCGCTAAGTGCCAGAAGAGGGAGAACGAAAATCTGTGCGTGAAGGTTAGAAAAAGATGGCATGTGAGGGCGACG
>JAOEFI010015634.1:0-11891 GCA_034621735.1 Anopheles plumbeus | reverse complement strand
GGGGGGGGGGGGGGCGGGGGATGGGTTGGGATGTCCGCCAAAACGGTACGACAACGCCAGCCACAGCCCGCCAGCAGTGCCTGGCCGCTCAAATTAACTTCCATTCATTGATCGCCAGAGGAGCGCTCTCGTACGGAATGACGGCGCACGGGACATCGCTGGCACTAATTTGGCTGCAGCAGTCTCCGGCGGCCTCCCGGCTCCCGGTCCGGTTTGGTCCGGACACTTGCCGACGGACGACGGACGACGGACGCACGCACGCACAGCTTATCGGCACAATCAGCCAGGGGGAAAGGAGCCATCTCTGGCATCTCTTCACTGTCGCCCTCCCGGCTGATTGGTTTCGATTTCCGGTTTGATTCACGGGCCGGTGCCGAAAGTGTGTCACACGAAAGTCGCCGACTACAGCCGTCCGTCGGGCGACATGTTCCATTGACTTTCGTGGCGTGGGGCGTTCCACGTGTCCAGTGTCTAGAGAGTGGCTCTAGAAGACTAGACAATCTAAAGAAATTACATTTGAAAGCTTCCCTTTTTCGTATCCGAAAGCAATCGATTCGTCGTTTCGACTCAAAACATTACGAGTTCTTACGAAGAAGGCTTTCAAATGCTGCATCAAGTCATAAAAGAAAGTTATTAACTGCGAACAAAACATTATATTTTAAATGTGTAAGTATGTTTTAATATAAATAAACCCGCAATGTTTGAAAACCCCGTAGAACCGAAGTTATCAACCAAAGTAATATTTATGTTCCACTTTATTTCGAATTATCACTCCACAATGATAAAAGTTTTCATATCTAAATATTATACGACCATAAATGGTGCAACAAACTGTTTGTAAACTGTATCTCAAAGTTTTATTTCCTAGTAGAAAAAAAAAACCCCCCTGTAACTGGTCCTATAGTTCCTCTACGCTGCGTTTTAGCATCATCAGCAGTTTATGTCGCCCGATGGGTGGCATATTATGAACGCCGAAAATTCTGCGGTGGTGCGCATTATTCACGGCCGATTGGTGCTGGTGTCCCCACCGTTACCGAGCGAAGCCAACACACCGCCGTGAACCCGGAGGCGAACCGGAGGAACTTTCTGCCGCGTCATTTATTCGCCACATTGCGCCCGCGTGCAATGAGTTCAGAGTATGCTCATTAATGGGTATAGAAATTCCACATCAAAACTCCTCGAGGCCTCGTGTCCTCGTGGAGCGTGGTAGGTGAAACATAAAACAACAACAGCAAGGATGCTGTGGTACATCTCAAGAAATTCCGGTTGGCGAAAAAATGCCAACCCTTCCCCCGCCTGGTGGTTGGTGGCGGCGCGTCGATCGTCGTAAATAATCGCGCGTCAGTAAACTTACCGCTCCGTTACTGGAAACGCTGAACAGCTTACTGCAGAAAGGTGTCCCCCATCCACTCCCAAAAACACTCCTCGTCCAGGGCCGGTGGGTGTGACTGACACCTCGAGTTTAGCAACTTGTCCACGATCCGTGAACCCCCTCCCTCATTGAAGGGTGGGCAATAAGATAACACAAAAAAAAAACCAAGTACTCACCCGTTCGAAAACTATGCTAAAAGCGCGGCCGGGCGAAACCACCACCACCACCAGGGTGGGGGGGACCATTTTCCAGCAGCCAGTAGTGACAGTACTGCGAACATACTGCGTCTTGCGATGGCATTTTTTGTCGACGGGGTGGGGGGAAGCGCAACCGGGACGCAAACATGCGGTGAAGGCATTTTCACTTCCCGACATACCGAAAACAGTCGTGGCCACCACGACCGCCAGGCACACGAAGACCCCCCACCGTGGGGTCCAATCAACCATCCTGTTCGGGACATTTCCACCGTCGACAGCCACACAGCGGTTCGTCCTTTAGCCCTCTCTTCGGAACGACTTTACGGCGCCACGGATGCTCGGTCACCACTTGGAAAGGGCTACTACACATGCCTGGACAAGGAGTGCGGAACTGGAGAGAGGTGGGAGATCAGCATCCGAGCCAAAAAATATGTTCCAAATGCGCTCTCTTACCCCACCCCCCACACACATATCTCGCCTGGTTAGCCTTTTTAATCCTTTTCTCTTCGCCCCCGAGTTAACGGTCGGTCGGTTGTCGAGCTTATCCCAACGATTTAGCACACTCTGTAATAACCCTGGAAGGAAACCCTGTTGGCGGCGGAAGTGATGTATTGGGGACAGTCGCCGACGGGGGTGGGGAGTGTTATTATCCTTGCCATCCATCCCGAAGTCAAATGCGAATGAGTCCGTCCGGGGGGGGCTGTGGAGAATGAAGACGACATCCGTTTCCTCGGAGCCAGAAGGCGAAAGGAGACAAAACGGGAATGGCCAACAACCAGCGAATGTCTTATGCTTGAAGATTCAACTAACTACCATCCCGTGAACTCCCTGTTTTCCCCCCTCCCCCACCACCACCACCACCGTCCACCAAACACGATCATTCGGCAACGTCACATCACCCAACGAGAAAAGGATGGCGCGATGCGAAAGTAACCGTTCTACGGACCCGGGAAACGGTGGCCCATAAAAACGGGGTTAAGTGGGTGGAAAATGTGTGACAATCATGAGCTTCCTGCCACCGTCAAGTACTTGTGCATACATACCACACCGACACACACACCGCACCACAGGCAGGACAGGCAGAGGCACAGAAGCACCCCCGTTTTGAAAGTCCCGGCCACGGGACCACGCAGGTCGTCCAGCTTAGGTGGCACAACTTTTATGTTTCGAAAACTGTATACGTGAACGCTCTCGGGCGGTGGTTCAAATTAGAAACCTTGGTTGGTTTTTTTTTTTTTGGGCTTTCCATTTCAAGCGAAATTACAACTCTGTGGCGTAACATAATCGATTCGACTGAAGGACGCATTCATCTGTCTTTTCATCTCAATCATCTTCTCTATTTGAACTTCTGTGCCACTGGAGTTGCTTTTTCATACCGCGTTTAATCTTGCCATCGGTCATTCACGGTCGACGCTGCATGAAAGAAGTGGAAAAGGAAAACCTATTGAACATTTGAAAAAAAAAAAACCAACCAAAATGACCTGATATCGAAGCTAATGAATTATGAAACAAAATGGCAGCAAACTGTGACGGAAGCCTGACGGAAAAGTGGACGATTTTTGCCATCCCCTCATTGGCAGATGACCAAATGAAACTGAGCGGACGCCTTTTTCGCAGGGAAAGTGATATGACCCGGATCCCGGACGGTCTACATTGGAGTGGCAAACAGATACGGTTGAGTGTTTGGGAGAAAAGGTTGACCCCATTTCAGAGCTCGGTAGATCGGAGGCTGGAAAATTATGAACCGTTTGACCGATTCTTCGCTAAATATTTTTCACCCGAAACCCGAAAGTTACTGGAGCACCGGTTCTGTATCCCTTTCTTCTTCGCTTCTACGTCATTAATGGAAATGAGATGTTTTCTTCTATAGGGCAACGAGAGACAACTCTGGTATCAGCACATATTTTTGTATCAGTATAAGTGTACCCGGAATGCATAAAATAATGCATTAATGTGATGAGAAACGTTGGACTATCAACGCCCGCCATTTCGGACAGTTTACCCCCATTTGTGCACGGTGCACATCGTTTTTCCGCCGTTCCATCAAATCCCAACAGTCATCGTGCCGGTATTAATTTTCCCGACCGGCTCTCGGTCATTTCCCCCACCCTGCCTGCCTCCGCCATTTGCTGACCATGTGTGATATGAATTCATATTGCTCGCATAAACACATCTATTTATACCGGCCGCCGAGAAATGCGGCCTCCTCGGGTCGGGGGTTGCCCCGGGGGGCCGGACATGGCGCCCCCACATGGCCGCCACATATCGTGGAGCATGAGCATCCAAACGAGTCGCCAAATCGTCGATCGATGCGGCATCGATTGTTCGTAAGCAATTTCACATTGGCCGGCCTGCGGAGATGCGGACGCATCATAATTCACTTTCCACGTCACGTCCTCGCCTGTCGTCGTCGTCTGTCGTCGTCGTCGTCGTCGCCTATTGTTAGATTATACTGTTTTCCGGGGGTCCGAAGGAAATTCTTATTAGCTTATTGAACCCTTCCAAACCGCACCGGGACAATCCCGCCCCCGCCGGGAGTTGTGACACTGGACGGAAGATTCAAGCATTCGAAACCCCGCCCGATAGCTTTCTGGGCTTCCTGCTGCCAGAGGAAGTGGTGGAATGGGGACAGGATGGGGACATTTTCTTTTTTTTTCTTTGTAACAGTTGCCCGGTTTGTTCGGTGAGACGGCGTCACATTCGGTGAATTCCTGGGCCCAGTGGTACCGCGCGCGAACAGGAATGGAGCCGCCGAATGTAGGCCCATAAAATAGTGTATCGTCTCTTTTATGGCATCTCCATATTTCCGCACCACAAGGGGCCGCTTTTCCCACTCAGCCCTCGATCGCGTTCAGCAAATCGATCGTCTAAGGGCATCCATCCGTCCACGTCCGTGGTACTACCGCGTCGAGCATTACCAGTAAAGCACGAAAAGTTACGACCGTAACTACTCCCGTATGTTCCCCGGTGCGCATGAAACATTGGGCTTCGAGAATGTCAACACAATAACAGGGCCTCCGGCTCCAATATCCAATGGAGATGTTCGAATCTTCGTCAAGTTGACTGACGGACCCAAACAAACTGGCGGAAATGGAACGGAAAACCGGAAAAAAATCCCATCCCACCGCGGAAGTCCCATAAACCCGCGGGTGGAAGTAAGGAAGTATAGTGTTGCTACAACAACAAGTCATGTGCGAACATGTCAACTTTTGTTTGTTTTAACGCCATTTTAGGGGCAACAAATACGCCATATCTACAGCGCAGTTTGCCCAGCGGCTGAATGAAAGTGTCGTGAGCAGCTCTCGAATGCCCGGTCTAGACTGTTTTATTTCCACCGCGATCGGATTTGGGAGTACAAATGTTTACTTATCACTGGGCACCGGAGAACTTCACCAGAGGGCGCCACGGAGATGGATGGAAAGCAACCTCAGAATTGTACTCAGGAATTTCAGTACGAAAGCCTTCGCTCATAAGTCTGCTTAGCGTAAAAGTTATGACCGGAAAACTGACGCCTGGCCATGTGCAGGCCTCTAACCCGAATAAAAAAACGGACACATATTTTGACCTCCAGTGGGTGTTTGGTTTTACTATTATCGCTAGGAAAACATCTGTACTGCAGCCCGAAGAGATCGGCTACCAATTTGGCAGGGTCGAAGGAACTGAGTTGGGGCCTGAAACGGGGAGTCGTAGAGTTGAAAGTTCCGCTGGACTTTAGAACCTTATGGTTAGTTTCTCTTTCCCAGCCCCAACTGAATATTTTCTGCCCCAGCAAAACCCAGGAAACGGCCATCCGCCATGGGTGAGGGATTGGTTAGATGAAGGAAAAACATCTGATGACAACTGACACCCAATTTCCGAGGCATGGATCAGTAGGAAGTATGCTGTGGTGTCGAAGAAAACGAAGAGAGGCCCCAAGGCGACCCAATCGGAACGTTCATTAAAAAACATCACGCCACAGGCTCCGGGAAGACATGCTGTGTTTGGCTACCCTGCGCGCTACTGCTGCCATTAAGCGGTTTTGTGCGCGACCGCTCTTGGCCAGGCCAGGCCAGGCCTCCAAGTACTGTATGGACGGACGCTTTGAGAGTAATCAGACACGACTATTTATTTTGGAATGAGTTGCGTAAATGGGACGAGAAGAAGTCGGTTCGGTGCCCCACAGTAGTGGAGCAAAGTTTGGAGAACTGTTTGCCTCTCCCCCCGATCGTGCGTCCGCCAGATTTTGCAGCCCATCGTTGTGGCGCACACAACCTAAACCAGAAGTGGTCGAAAAATCATTCTCTGGTACCATTGTCATTCTAGCCGTCGCCGAATTTGATGACCAATTTGGGCCGAGCCTGTGTGTCCATCACGTCCACCCCGTGTCTCAGGGTTAACATGAGAACGCGCTCTGTTTACCGATCATGCTCTGCCTATTGACCGTAAAGTTTCTGGCCGAATACCGATTCGTCTCACATTCGATACACGATTCCGGCTGCTTAGCCCCAGCCAAGCCAGGCCGGTCACATTGGTGGGAATTTGAGTCGTTGAAATGGAAAACAAAAATCGACGTTTTCCGCCCGTAATGGGAAAGATGAGAATCCGTCCGGCATATACAGACCAGATGGTGACGAAATTGGGTTACATTTGGAGCTAGTTTCGTTTTTTTTTGTTTTCTCGACTCGAACGGGTCGGTTTCTTTCCCATTAATCAACCGGCTTTTATGCATCTGGATGATATATCCGCACTTTATTACTCGAGTATAATTGCAATTGCTAACAGGCATCGAGAGGGGCTCGAGAATCTACACACACTTGGGGGTTTTATGTTGTTGTTGATATTTTGCGTTAGAATTCAATATAAATTAACGAAACTGATGACGGACCTCTGCCTTCAACAAAACAGAAGCCGTTCTCAAGTGGTCCAAAACTTCATTTCATCGCTCACTTGGTAAGTTGCAGTTGCAGTCAACAGTCGGTCCAAATATGGCCACACTCCTAGAACGTACCAACCGTGCGAGAAAACACATTAACTACAGTCAATTGGCTGAATGTGAAGAAGTCCACTAGGGACTCTCTCCATCACCTTTTTCACTACGCACAGACCAAAGTAAGTGAACATTAGCATGGATACTGTAAAAGTTATTATTACGGGCAGAGGCAGAGAAAACGTCCCGCACCACGCCGACGGCACCAGGCACCAACCTACGCCTTCCGGTTTGGGGTTGAGAGTTGCTTCTTAACGAACCATCGCACAAAAAAAAAAAAAAAAGGAGGGAAGCAGCATCGTGGAAGCAGATCTTGGCATCTCCAGGCACAGGAATCTGTTGCTTTGTGTTGCGCGTGAAACGGGACGCGATGTCGTCGGACGTCGACGACGGCAACTTGGTCGCGGCTCCGTTAACGATCTAATTTTCACTGATTGCATCCATCGAATTAGCGATGAGTGGATCACCGCAATAGGATGGGTTCTTCAGGAGATGTTTATCATACCCCACACTGTGCATCCAAGGACATTCGAGGGCTCACTCAAGAAGGTAGTGGTAAATAATACCTTCAAGAATGCGGGCGACGACACTCGTGGAACCCGCCACTGACCGCGTCTCCGTGCATAATGCTTTCAGATCGCTTCACTTCCCGCGGGAATGTTCGGGGAGGGCATCAGCACACGCTTTAAGTGGCCATCACCTCAGGTTGATATGATCACACTTACGGTGTTGTGAGTAGTTGCTTCAAGGTGATTTTGAAAACTGAAACTGTCATGTGCCAGTCCTGTGTAAACGATCAACGGATTAACGCGGACTGTACGCAAGGTCCAGAGAAAGCGAACTCCACACGGTACCCTTTCCTAAGGTCAAGAATTGGACATTGATAGAGCGCTCCCCTCTCTCTCTCTCTCTCTCTAGAGTGGCGTTCAAAGCACCAGTTCAAGCGATGGCACAGCTCGGGACACACAGATCGAGGTCAGTTGTGGGTGGGCCACGACATCTCCCTGAAGTAGCCAACGGCCACACCGTGATCTGGTTGCGAGCAGACGCGTTGAATTCATTCCCGGCCGAAGACCCCGGGTGGCAGTGATCATTCCGGATCATTTATCTGCATTGCGACCTACCAGAGTGTGGCAAGTCATCCCATCGCTAGTCCCGCGAATCCCACGTCCACTTGGTGCGATTTCACCGCCGGTCGGAGATCTACGAACGACTACCCACGGCGCAGCGGTTCGGAAGCGCGGAACATTCAATAGTGACCCTGTTCCACCGCCCGGTGGAGACATCCGAAAGGAAACACGCCTCAAGCTCAACACGATAAGCATTTCTTCCCAAGATGCAAGATCGGCCGACGGTGTTCCAAGATGTGAGGTTCGAAGAGATTGAATGGACTACGATCTCGGAGAGGCACCCGATCGCCCAGATAGCGCACACCTAGGCGCAGTAGTAGTTCATCGGAACCTGTCCTACCGCCGGTTGCTTTGTCACACCGAATTATCCAATTCCGGACACCCAGCCAACCACTTCTTATTCCACTGCTTCTCTTCCCGGCGGCTTGGCGCTCGTGCTAGCTTTGAGGTGTTTCTTCTCCCACATTCCACGCGAACAGAAACGGACCAAGAGAAATTGCACGTGTTTCTGATTGCCTTAAAGCTGGCATTAGATTGAATAATCGGATAGCGCGATAATGTGGACGTTGTGGAAAGACCATCGGTGGCGCGGAAGGTGATCTGCTCTACTAGACCTCGACCCGGCAGGATAAAAAGGGAGAACATGCCAGGCCGGTGCGTCTGAGGCACTGCCGCCGGAGTTGATAAATGATGTTCCGGAGAAAATATGTTAATCTTCCCCAAGATAGATAGAACTTGACCTAGAGAAGAGGTGATTCATCACCTAGGGCTCAAAGATCAGCCAAGACTGGTTTGAGCAACTTGATCAGAGATCCCCTTAACATCTCACTATTATTGAAGTTTTTTTTTTTTTCAAATTGGAACCATTTACGATTTAACGACAAATGTAATGAGAAAGAAGTTCATTCTTTAAACAGGACACATCATTCATTCCCCGTAACAATTTGTCCGGCTTTACTTAACCTTTTCTCTCTTCACTGAGATGATTAATTGATACACGACAGACACACTTGTACTGGGGTCCACGCAGGACTTTCCCACCAACTTCCAGATGCTTAAATAATGTGTCACCCAGAACGACGAATTTGTTTATTTGCTGAGTGCATAAATCTTCCGTTTGTTTTTGTTTCGTAGCCAGTGGTACGACTAAATGGTAATATCATGCTCGTTGGGACGAAAACAAGTCAAAGAAAAGTCTGCATATGAGGAGCAGAAAATCACGCAAGTACGACACAAAGTGCATGCACATAAAATACACGACAATGGACGGCCGAAAATGCAGAATCACAACTTCAGCTGCAAGCTGAACTGTTGACAGTTATTGATTACAGAATATTCTTTCCACCACTCGCATGGCACGGCCGGCAAGAGAATAACTGATAGACTACAGTCGGCTACTTTTCCAAACGGTTCATTCCGCAAACTGTGGAACACATGGAAACCTTTTTTTTTTGGTTTGAGTACATATACACATAGCGTACGCAAAACACGGTACGACCATTAAAAGCGGTTGTAACGAAACCTGTCACCCTAAAACCCAGCAGGCACTGGCAGTCATGTGACAGTTGCGTCGCAGATTTGGCGACAGAATAAATTATCCGTTCTTCTGGACACACACAGAGAGAGAGAGAGGGAGACAGCTGTTGAAACGTGTAAAATAAATTCCAGTTCAAACATTCCACTTCCGATGGGGAGCATACGACGTCGGAGTCGAACCGATCCAAACATACGATACAATATTTGTCCACTTTACAAAAACATGGATGACTATAAAACAATAAATTCTTTCAGTTTTTTTTTTTTTTTGCAAACGTTACGAAATCAAATGCTGCTGCACCGATGTTGCGCGTGTTGTATGCAGCCTTGCAAGGCAAAAGCATTGACACGAATATTTCGATTATCTCACTGCACGATCTTGATGGCTACGATGTTTATAGCTGTACGATTAGCTTCATAACGTGAGCCGTGAGGAGACGCGTCGCTGGCCATGATGAAAATGCACCTGCACACCCGGGAACCAACATACGGTATGTTCTACCGGTTCTACGGTATGTTCATGTTAGTTTAACATGAAAGAATATCAAACTTTTAATGAGAAGATAATCGAAAAACAAATGTTCGCCAAATTATGCTAGTCGTATAAAAATAGAATATCCGCTTGTGTCAAACTCCAATTTCACTCCCTGCACTATGAGTACGAATGCGTTAGCTACTTTTATCAGTTGCATCCAGATGCCTGTGACCTGTGCACCTTCCAACTGCGAATGTCATTCGTCTTTCGAAGTGTTTCAACCCAAGTGCGCAGTTTCAAAATTAAACCATCGTCCCTTCAACCGATTCCCCCGAACACGGGGAAGGGATTTCTCTAAATGCCTATCTTCGCCGCGTACCGTAAACTAACTGGCCGAAGAAAACCCAGCGATTTTTCATCCGAGGAATTTGTTCAGCCGGTCAATCGCAGCTGAAGCCAACTGAACACCGTCACCCGTCCGTTACATCGCGCGCCACGGTAGGTGGCCAGAATTTATACGGACACGCCGCCATGCGGCGGCTCCGGTTTCGCAGTGCAACTGCACCACGGCGTACCGAGCGCAACCAATGGCATCAGATATCGGCCGGGGGAAAAGCTGGCCCACTAGCCCGACTGACAGGCGGACACCGACAGCACCACCAGACGCAGGTGCCAAATAGAGTGAGATCGATTGGGAACCGGTTGGTGTATGGTGCTCCACACCACCGGCACACCGCGCACTTATGATGCAATGACCGGGCGAGGGAACCAGGTGTGGACAACCGTCTCCGCTCCGTGCCGGGTTCCTGTACCGGGATCTACAAACCTAGGCCCTCGCCACCAAACGGGTCCCTTCGATTATCTTCATTGCACGCGTACGGCGTTCGATGTAAGCAAGAGTCCTTATCTACGCCGAAGGGGCCGATCTAATGCGGCAACAGGTTTCATTCAGGGATTCCGTGAAACGAGAGCATAATTTGTCTCGGAAGATACGACGCCGACCGCGGCGATGACGATGACGATGATGATGAGGGAACCGGCTTACCGTTGTGACACCTTAATAGATCGAAACGCGGGGATTAGAAAATCGAAACCAGAGAGCAAGTCAACACATTCTGCAAAGGCGATTATTTATTGAACATGTTTAATCGGTAGAGATTAAAATGGGTCGAGTCAAAATATATGCTTCGGAAACTATTTTCTCAGCTGCTCCGTTGCTCAACTCCTGTCGCGGTAACCAAACTGGACAACACATGCGAAACAAGTGTAGTGTTAATAGTGCACAAAATCAAAATAAACTCCAGTTCACACTCCCACGCTTGACCTTAGACCTTAGGATTGGGAAACTATACAAACGATCGTCACACATTTTAAATGGTCCTGGTCCTGTCCATCTTGTCCATCCGGTACGGCAAGAGTATGCTCCAAAACGTAGTGTTTCGTTGCGGATTTCCTACAATGTCGTTCACGTCGGTCGACTTGTCGGGTGGAATGGAAAATAAACAAACTCCTGCAAGGGTCCACCATGCTGCATGCGCTTACGGTCACCACCACGGTATTGAAATGGATTTTCCGTGTCAAAAGACACATAAACAAAACAATTGATTATTGTTTCTGCTAATTAACGAGCCAATTACAAATTGTGAATGGTGTGTACCAATTTCGCATTTGCTGGTTTAGTTTTGTGGTATTTCAGTAATAAAATGTTTTAATCATTTCAATACTACACCTCGGGTCGAAATTAAATAGTTGCATAAAACATTCGAATAAACTTGTTGACGTATTGTCCTCAAAAAATGTTGGACTCCATAACTGCACGGTGCCATTCGTTTGAAAACTTTCGAAACAGTTAGTTTTCCCTCCCATTCGGGATAAGGCCCCCTTGCATTTACACGGTTTCACTTGACCTTCGACACGGAGAAAAAGGGTACTTCTACCACTACCGACACTGCGGTCACGTTTGCTAAAGCCGCGCCGCTGCCTACCGACACCCGGTGACCCGGTGACACAACAACACGTGGCAAGCTTTTTTCTTACCCCCCTTGTGGGTGGAAGAAAACTGTAGGAAAACCGCACACCACAATGTGTGCTTCCAACAATCGCGTCACTCATTAAGTCATAAAACCCTGGCACCTTTTATCGGCCGGGGGAAAACACCTTCGTGGCTTCGTGGTAGCCAAAGTGGGTGGGGAAGTGGGGGGGGGGGGGGGGGGGG
>JAOEFI010015632.1:0-11925 GCA_034621735.1 Anopheles plumbeus | reverse complement strand
GGAACAAAAATAATAAACACTCCATGCGAGTTGTTTCGAACAGTGAAGCAGTTTCAATGAACACATACCCACATCAGCGCATACTCCCACTCCAACCGCGCTTGTTGACCTGCATCGGCGGCAGCAGAAGCCCTTGAATGGCCAGCGCGCCGACCGGTGCAGTTGGTCGCCAATTAATTACTTTTTGCCTGACCCTGGGTGAAATGCCATTATGCAGAGTGTTCATCAACCCCGGGGGTCGGAGGTGGGGGTGCGGGTGAGGCCAAAGGTCCGCTTTGACTGTGCTGTTCCACTGCTGTTGATTTAGGACGGGCTCCACTGCCACATCACTCGTGCACCTCCGACTCGCCGAGGAGGTGTGTGCTCAAACTGGCGCTGCTACGACGACCCTACATCAACTCCATTCATAAGCTATCTAATATTCATCATTCCATGTCTTCGGCAGCGGGATAGCGGGGGGGGGGGGGAGAGGGGTGGGGTTGCAGGGCAGCCTGTGATCCGGAATCGTTCGCCGAGACCGGGTTTCAAGCACCGGGATCTAACGTGCCCGGTGTTTCTGCAGGTGGCCAGAGTTCCATAACTTCGTTCGAGCACTTTGGGGCAGCTTTTGGGGGTGTGGTTTTTTTTTTTTTTTTTTGAACTGTGGAGCGATCGCACTGGCCGGGCGGTCCTGCAGGTCGTGTCCCGGGCGCTGGTCCCATGAATAAGTAAGTTGCATCCAGTGCCACTTTAGCGGAACTCAGCTGTGGCCGTCGGCGAGGTGACCCGGACGGTATGCCAACAGGAGGGCCAACTAGTCCCATTCAGCAGGGTTGCCCAAACGGGGTTGGCTATCAACCGGCTGTTATGTTTTTACGTGCACGACGAAAAAGATAGAGATAGTGAGAGAGAGAGAGAGATAGAGAGAAAGAGAGAGAGAGAGAAAAAGCTTTGGTATCGTGCCTGCAGTCAAGGGCCAAAAGTTTTCCTGCCTGCTTCCTTGGTACGACTAATTACCGAAATGTTACAGCGCTGTAGGCGTTCATCCACGTCGTGGGGAAACTGTGTGTTTTTCTTCCCGACAAAAGGTAGATCCGATCTAAATGGCTCGTACCGGAACCCATTAACACCATGTAGCTGGGGCTGGAAATAATACTTGAACGCCAATTATTTCCGTTAAAAAAAAAAGGGCTTTGGGAAACGCTGGCCTACTGGCAAACCCTAGCAGCAGCCGGTGCACTACGCCGACGGTGGCTGGACTTACCCGACAAACAATGGCCCCACAATGCTTCAGAGTCCCCGTAAGTAGCTGGAACGACTCCCAAGCAGCGGCTGCTGGAGTGGGGCTGCCTTTACGTGAAAACACTGGTACGGGTGGGCGAGTGGCTCTTTCATGCTAAACTTAACCCGTACCCCGACGGGGTTGCCGATGGGTTCGTCTGGGGCCACGAACGCTGCAACTGAGCGACTAATGTGGCCATTAAACCGAGAGGCGTATCGATATAACTCTCCCACGCCCCTCCCCTCCCCGCACGGCTCCTCTGGAAGACACGTCGGCAAAGAGACGAGTTGAAAGGCAACGGTACTCATATGTCCCTGCCGGCAGCGCACTTCCCAGTGTGACCTTGCGTGGAACGCGCCAGGATGGGAATGCTTCCTCAATTACCACGAGCTCCACGACGCGGGCAGCAGCACTCTCTTATTTGGGCGAACCTTCAAAGGAAAATTAATGGACGGCGCGTAGGCGTAGTGTCGATGCTGCCATCGTACTGCGCGTTTCGTTTCGGACGGCTTTTCACGCCCCCGTTGCTTCGTAGCACTCGCACGCGCGCAACCTTCCGGAACGCGCGGCTCGAACCGCGGGCGGGTGGCGTGGGGTCAAAGGTTGGCACAAAAGCAACAACTCGCGAGGATCTTAAAAAGCGGTGAAAAATGACAGTTGTAAGCCATAAAAATGGTAAACAGGGATAGGGTTCGGTAAATAAATGATGATCAGCTCGTGCATCATGATTTAGGCAGCACGACTGCGACTCGTGCGACATAAAGCCTTTCCTTTTCTCCAGCCATCTGCCGAGTGCACGTGCGGGTGGGTTCCGTTGTGATGGCTTCCTTCAGCCGCACGGTGGGTTTTCGGGAGGGCTCACTTTTACTGCCTCGTTTCTGACGGCATTGGTTTGGCTTCCTCATTTTTGAGAGAGCTTTTGTTTTGCGGCCGACGGTAGATGTGAGTTGTTTTTTTGTTTAGTTTTATCTGTTTACTGACGGCCATTGACGCCCACCGGCAGGAGGGCAATTCCGACACGCCGTTCACTTTTGGTCGTGCGCCCGGTATGTATAATACATTGTCTGATGGATGGGCACCAGGATTGAAAGATGTACGGGAGACATTTAGAGAATTGCGAATAACTGCTACACACTCCAATCTCACCAGTAACGGATTCGGGTTCGGTAGAGGGTGGGCGAAGCAGCCGGCAGGGAGTGTTGCGGGTGATCCAATCCCGCTGCCTTCACCTAATTTTCCGAGGCGAGCAAAGGATTGCCGGTAGCCCTTGCCCGACGAAGACGCCGACATATGCAGTAGAACACTCGGTTTCTGTCGTGTCGGTAAAAACCGGCGAACGGAAATCAATCTCTCGCTCACTCCATTCCCATCTTCCCGAAGCCACAAGTGCCACAATCTTCGTTAAGAAACCCAACCACGTAGGAGTGTTCCTGCCGTCAGGGTGGGCGTGCCCCCAGCCCACCGAGTCGCAAGCACCACCAGTGTGGGCAGCTTGTTGGACCGGATCCGAAGAAGTCTCGGGTTCGCCTAATTGCATAATTGGACGGCGGTTGTTTGCAGGAGCGTTGGAGATCGCAATGCAAACCGAACCCGATAAACTGTTCTGGTTTCGAAGCAATAAGGGCCCCCCGGGATTAAGTTTGGCGTCGCCGCAGGCACGTAGGCGGCTTCAAATCGGACGACCCATGATGAGTAGTGGTTGCCCGCCCTCGTGGCACCGGGCGACAGTGAGGGGCGGGGGCCAAGGGGATTTGGTCGGTATAGGCCACGGTCAACACGTGGTGAAGTATCTCCTCGGATCAAGGGGCCCGGATCACACACGGCGAGACGTTGCAGTTGGATTGAAAATCAAATCATCACGCTCGGTTGCCGGGTGGCCTTGGGTAGATTAGGTTCCTTTTCAACCCCATCCCACACACACACACACACACACACACACACACACACACACACACACACAGTGGTCTCGCCTGTCTGCACCGTTGTCAACCGGGACATCTTCATTACGGCCACTGGGCTCGGTGCAGCTCGCAGCCGGACATGCGAGGATCCGAACTCGATTAAGGACGGCTTTGTTTCCGAATTATCGTCCGTTCCGTTTTTGGGCAGTGCGCTAGCGCCAAGGAGCGAGCGGATACGGTTCCGGTCCCGACCGGGCGGACGGACGTACCACGGCGGTTTCGTGCAGCGAGCGTTGACACCGCCAGACATCCAGCACCGGAACACGGGGCTGGAGTAATGCCGCAAATTGACGATGCACGACCGGACCCATTCGCTGCTAACCAGCTAACGAGTGGGCGTGCGAGTGGGCCCCCAAACTCCGTGCTCCTAGAACCGGCCGGCACCCTGGCCCTGGTGCCGTTCGCCGTTCCGTGCGTGGCTTGTCATCGACACGGGCCGCCACTGCTGCTGCTGCCACCCCTTCGGTAAGCACCCTGAACGATGCATTTATGACGGCCACAAACTTAATGCACCGGTGAGTGGAACCCCTCGGGCGTAAGTGCGCGCACCGGTTGCATCTCCGCGGGCGTGTACGGCGTACGTGCACACAAATTCCAATTTTCGATGGCTACCCGGCGGAGGGCCCGGGTGAGTACCGTTCGCGGTGGTAACGCTGAAGAGACCGTCCGCTTCTCAGGCGACATTCAAGTGACCGTCCCGTCCGGTGTGATGGTTTTCCGGTGCCCCGTCAACCGAGACACTCACTGCAGGCTGGATGCTGCGGGCCACCAATCGGTGCACCTTTCCTTGCAGCGAGCCTAACACTCCCCGGGTCAGCCGGGGCGTCCGCGCCGCCATCCACACGCCCTAGTTCGGTGGATTCGGGGTTTCACATGCACTAGAAGCCAATTTGTGCAACGAAGTGAACGCTTTTATGTGCCGTATGTGACTTGACTTGAAAAGTATGTACGGCACTATGGTGCGAACCGGTTTGAGACCTTTCGCACGCACCGGGAATCGCATGGTGATGGAGATATGGTACCTTTTTTTCATTGTAATCGTAAACGGAAATGATAAAACCCAGCCATCATCATCAAACTAATGTCTGTTACTGGCAATGCGGCATGATACACTCTGTAGTATAAAAGGAGAACCACCCTTTTATTTTTGGCACGACTGTCGCAAATCCTTGCCGAGGGTCCCACTGTTTTTCCTGCGTAGAAGTTATAGTAAAAGATGTAGCTAAGGTTTTGTAACATAATGCGCTAACATTTGAAAAACACAGAGTCGTTAGGCGTGTAGTATACATTCAGGCGTTCTGTTATACTACACGTCCAACGGGCGATCAGATCACAAAGAAGTCCTGTAGAGTCCTGTGTGTAGTCCTGTGTAGTCTTGTATCATTTCCCTACATGCGGACATTTATATGCATGTCGGTGGAATAAAACAAGATACGTAAAGTTATTACATGACATTGTGTTTTTTTTTGTCTTCGTTTCCGGCTGCTGGAACGGCGTGTAACATCACCAGCCCACGCCCGCCTTTGTATACAGAGATCGATGTATGATGGGAAAATAAAGGAAATATTAACATAACACTGCTACAGCGCATAAATCAACAAGGAGACAAAAGCCGATCACAACTGTTGCAGGGAAGCGGCCCGGCCAACGGGAGTGTACCGTTCGGTTTCCACTGGGACGGTAAAGCAACCGGCTCGTGCGTGTGTGTATTCCTTCTTCCCCGTCCCAGCAGCTGTCGGGCAGGGCGAAGAAAATCAAAAAATCAAACCGCACGCTCACGTCGAACACAGCCCACAGTCGTCGTAAGTTTCGCGTCGCTTCGCAAGGGAGTTGGCGAGGGAGTTGGGACGCGCGAAAGCATTTTCATGCACAAATGGCAACCTGACTGACTGATTGCTTGGCGCTCCCGCTGGCTCGTTGGTGGTTGTCGTTGGTGGACAGGGAGGGCGTCACCATTCCCTTCCCACCCTACGGGGTAGCAGTGGCCTTATCGAGCAAGCAATCCAACGCTAGTATAGGTAAGTACATTGGAGCTGTCAGCCGGCGTGAAGTAACAAGTTGAGTGCGATGAAAGCGAAGCCGGGCCAGATCATTAATCTTCCTCACCAGTCGATGGGTCCGCGGAGCCGCCGGGGATGGATGGGATAACGCATTCGTCCCCCCGCCACACACACACACACACACACAGCGCGCCGACTCACGCACCGACACGCGCATATCGAACCAATCTTCATCGATCAAGGGCGCCGCCTCGGACGGGCTCGGCAACAGGTACAGGAGCTGGTGGTGCCTCCAGCCGGGCCCCGCAGGTAACGAGACTTCCTGAGGCCCATTTTCCCCCGGGCATTCGTGACTGCACCGTCCGGGTCAAGTTCAGGAAGACACCGCGGGAAAGTCGGCTGGTCGTACTGGCGAAATCTCGCACCCCGCCAGGTGGAACCGCTCGGCTTCCGGATGATGTTTGTCGCAGTGCAACTGGGTATCGAAGATAATGGACGGTTGATTCCGAGCGGCACAGCTTCTTCCTTTATACCGACCGGCGCCTTACCCGGCGTTCCCCTGCCCCTGCGCATCCTTCGGAATCGGAAATCAATCAATAGGATGTTTGCTGGCGTCCCGATCGTGTCGTTGCGTCGAACGGTGGCTGCGATTCGCAAATGTGTGCCGCTTTGTTGAGTGTCGTTTGTGTGCAAAATAGAGAGAGAGCTAAAAAAAAAAAAAACGAGGAAGAGCAAGAGGGAGCATCTATCGAGAGAAAGCGAGGGCACGAACATGTTCCATTTCCGAACAAAAAGCATTACAAAAAAAAAAAAAAAAACCGGGAAAGGGAATCTCAGGGATACCCGAAAATCCGAGAACCGCTGGGCAAAATTGAAAGCAAACAATCATTCCGCCGGCTGCTTCCTTGTCCGTGCTTTTCGGGTCCTTTCTGTTCCCTGGATGGCGCTAGTCTATCGCTCCATCCGGCAGAGCATCTTTCTATTTGCTGCGAGCCGATGGTTAGAGCATGGATACACTTTTTCCACCCTCCTCGCCCGGCCATTGTTCCAGTTTTAATAGCTAGTCCGTGCAGTGAATGCACTTTGCTTGAAAGCATGTCCTTGTAGGTCCTCTGGTTGCTGGCTCAACGACCCCCCCCCCCATCCCTCCCTCCCAGCCGCGGGGGAAAACACATATCCACCACATGCGGGTCGCATTCTTTCGGTGTTAGGTTTTATTTTGAATAATGGATCCCGGCCGGTGCTCGGTATGGCTCAGCCGGCCCAGTCTGGTGAGGCGAACAGACGACCGCAAGAAGGAAGGGCCACTCTCCTGGCCACTCCCTCTCTCGCTCTTCCACAGGGCCGCCCCTGACCGGGCGCCCACGGCTGGCAAAATAGGCGAACTGTTTTAATATTTATTTATGTGCCCGTCGGATGCTGATGCGCTGCTGCCAAGTTGGGCGGCCGATTTTCCGAGCACAGGTAAATTTGGACCCAGTGTGCGACAAGCACAATCATATTCCTTCGCTACGTCGTTTACACGGTGTACGAGCAGCTGGCCACTGGCTCCCCCGGTGGAGGCAGAACTTTTGGGGAACCCCGAACTTCGATAACTGGCACCCCTGTGATGGCGAGGGCTGTATGTGTGTGTGTGTGTGTGTATGTGTGTGGCCGCTTGAATTGCTCTCCAACAGTCAGCTCCCTCACCGTCCGCCACGAAAGCGCTCCGGCTGGCTCCGTGATTGGAAAGCTGGTGGGGTTGACGAGCGAGAAACCAGCCATCTATTACCAGAAATAGAAACGAATTCAATATTTGATCACCATGGTGGAAAGCCGTGCGCCGGCCGCCGGCATCCATCATGAGGATACAATTCGGACGTTCCCTAAGCGTTCTCGGTAGTTTTTTGTCCGCCGTGGAGTCGTCTCTCCAATGGGGAGGTGTAACGTAGTGGGTGAGTGGGAAAAGCGATGGGCCAATTTATGGCAGGTAATTCGCAGGCGTGCGTCACAAACCTGGTTTTAAGTTTCATCAAGTTTGTTTATTTTTTATTCTGTGAAGGAATCACGGCGCTGACGAATCGCTGCGCTTCTGTCAAACTATACCGGGGTCTTTTTTTAGACACTATCGATTTTGGGACACAAACGAGCGAATCGTGCGAGAACTTCTGTTCTGCCTAAAGGACTGAACTTGTGCGTGCGAGAAGTCAGATTTTTCTTGTCGGGAATTCAAAATGTCAAACGGCCACAGAGGCCGGAAGGTTGTCAGCCTTCCCCGTTTCCCCACACCGAATGGCCTCTGGTGCGCCGGTTTTTCTTGCGGCGCTCCTAGCTTCCCCCTGAGCCATCCGACTTCAATTTTCACCCACTTACGCACACCGCACCGGGCACCATCGATTCTTATCGGGCGGTGGCCATGTATATACATTTTATCTCCGTTCGGTTGCATGCTCCATCAATCAAGGGCCGCCCGACAAATTCCACTCCCCCCTCCCCCTGCGCCCTTCCCCCTACCCACTCCGCGACTGCGCCAAACCCGAGCCAAACTGCCGGCACCCGCTGCAGACGTGATGGATTGCGTGGCACTGCCGAGGCGTTCGATTCCGGTGGAAACCTCAGAGAAATCGGCCTGTTGAATTTTCATGAGCTTGATGATTGATTCTGGAACCGGCCGGCCGGCTGCCCGGTCAAACAGTACCCCCGCCGCGGGATGAAAGGCGGCAAGTGAGATGTATTGCAAACATTCGATCCTTCCGAAAAGACGTATGGATCCCTGGGTCATCTCCGCTCTTTCCCCTCCATATCTCTCTCTCTCTCTCTCTCTCTCTCTCTCTCTCTCTTTCTCTCTCCATCTGTAACAAATTGCCTCCCGGTCGGGCCAGGTGTTCTCCAGGGTATTAACTTTCATCCGAAATCGCTCTCGGCCGCCTTTATGTTCATGTCGATGGCTGTTGTTAATATTTTCATTACTGCCCTGATGAGGAAACATAATCCCGGATGTGAACTGTGTCTAAAACTGACGCGCACTGCAACCGCGGGTGCCGTTGTACCGTTGTAACAGGGCAGGAAAACTGAAAATCAAATTAACTACGAACAAAGCAGCTCATCGTACACGCGAAAGCATCAACAAAAAAAAAAAAAAAAAAAACCTCCCCCCGAAGGACGATAGATCAATGCGCTGACGTTTCATTTGTGGTGTTTCCGTTCCTCGCACACGACCGCAAGCGATTACTTGTTTCTCGCACGTAACTGTTTTGCTTTGGCGAATTGCGGAAAGTAATTTCGAAGGAAAACGAAGGATTCTAGGGTTACACTAATCGGCGTGGCAGCAGCGGCGGATTCATTAATTTGTTTGTTTGTTTGTTCGCTCGCTCGCCACCGTCGCCGATGGGAAAACAGAAACCCATCAGCGGTTCGCTCGCGCCGGCGGCTGAGGGTGGCGGGGGAGGGGCAAGATTAAAGGATAGCGGCGGTGCAGCGTGGGGGCACAATATTCGCCACAAGGCGCTGCAGGAAGCGTTGTCGAGACGAATCACTGAATTTTCATAACACCGCCTTAAGGGCGACGCCCGACGGGGAAGTTGGGCGCCGGAAACGACAGACGACCTGTGGAGGGGGGAGGGGGGGGGGGGGGTTCTGTTTCACCAGCACATCCAACCGACGGAATGGTTTGACGAACGGCCGGGAAAACGTGTCACTCGCCGTCACCGGGATGGAGGCGGTCCGAGATCAAACGGACCGAGCACTCTCGACGGAACCCGGAGTCTGGTGTGTGTGTGTGTGTGTGTGTGTGTGTGTGTGTGTGTGTGTGTGCGTGTTGCTACGCGAGAAGAAATTAATAAAGCGCGTCGGCAGCGGCTTCCCGTGGGCCGAGCGAGCCGTCCCGGCTGTGGTCTCAGTCCGCTTCGGTGGAATTGTTTTCTTCACCGCCGCTCCTCGGGCGGCCACCTAAAGGGAACTCCGGTACGGCGGACGGAGCGGCCAAATCGGATTAAAATTCGCTGCCGGGAAAAACGATGCCCAAATGAATCGAATGGGAATGGGCCGTTTGCGGCCTACGTCGGGGCTGGGCGTCCAGCCGACGCAAACGGAACGGAACGATGATAGGAAAATTGATGAGGAAGTTATTGATTCTGCCAGATATTGCCAGGTCCCCGTCGAAAAGCGTCGCTTTTTTTTCCGCCTGCCGTTCATCACGAAGGGCATGTTTAAACCCGTGTTAAAGCACTTGATACCTTCGCCCGTCGGAAGATGGGCAGAGCTAGTCGAGAGTAACGAACGGACGGAGGACACTAGCGAACGTAGTCCACCAGTCTCACTGTTGGCTGGCGGTGGATGATACACCTGGTTTGTTGAGCGACACACATCGGATGCCACACTCGCACACACCCTGCCTAGCGTGAGTCGAACTTTAATTACTGTTTCGTCGGAGCTGGCCGCAAGTTCTTCTACGAAAAAGTGCCTTCGCCCAGGTTTCGCCTTGGCAGCGGCATAAGCGCACTCGCTCGAATTTCATTTCTCTCGAAGGAGTCTGGCCGGAAATGATGCCGGAAGGGTGTGCGCCAATGCCATTAGGGCCAGCTGAGAGCGGGGCAGAGGCAGAGGGGCTGTCCCACTCAGCACACACACACACACACCATAGCGTCGACGGTCGGCCCCGCTTGCTCGGATGGAAGCGCCACATCCACATGCCGGGCCCCAACAATGCCAGGGGAAATTTTGTTATGAATATTTGAGTACCATTCCCCCCAGCAGGACCTCCTCCCCGCAGCACCCCTGCGTATATCGTATCCCCGCATCTACGGTGGTGAAAATTGATCAAACTCAACCAAGCATCCCTCGGTTTGCTTTGTTGTGCTTCCGGTGGCTGGTAATGAAGCATTTTGCCCGCAGGTGGAATGGAGACGATCTCCCCAGGAACTTGTGCCTTGTGGGTGGCGGCATCCGTATGCTGTTTCGTTGAATTACCATTCACCACACACACACACACGCACACAAACAAACGATTTGGCATTATATCGAATGAATTGGTATTCCTGGCCAGCTGCCGGGAGCTTTCTGGCAGAAGTGGGTAGCCAATTAAGATTAGCTTACGTGAATCACGGCGAATCTACGAGGGGAATGAAATACCCTCTAGTCTGTGCGCAGTCCGAAAGTAGCTCGGTGTTAGCTGCACGTTTGAGTTTCTACCGAGCTAAAGCTGCTCATGGCGTAACGGAAGGTGTACAATGGAAAACTCCAAACGCCGATCAACTGTGGAAATACGATAGTCGCAGTCAAGCAGGGGGAAACCTAGGCAGGATGCCACTAGAGGAAAATGATTTCGGAGCTTGAAACGCCTAGCTTAATAAGCGGGAAACCATAGAAACAAGGATAACATTGCATGTAGAACTGAATAGCGGCAAGGAGTTCCGGAAGCAGAGATAAAAGGGATGTGCTAAATCCTTGCGCGTAATGTGACGCATCACACTTCAGCGACGAATGGGTCCTTTTTGGATTGGAAATGGTCGGAAAAGGTGGAAAATGAAAAATGAAATGCAAAAAGATTTCAATCTTATCAGCTTACGGCGGAAGGAAAGGACATTTCTATAAGCTGCAGCGTTCCGAAACCGAACGAATAGGAAAACGCTTTCGACTCACTCACTCACTCTTCCACATTCGTTGGGTTTGTGTGGGTGGGAGGGGGGATGGGGGGACGGAGCACTCCATTCGGCTCCACGGCGCCCGCTGGTGTCCTCCCCGGTAAGCAACATGTCAACGTGATAGTCGAGTTGGGAAAGGATGTTTACCTTTCATGTGCCGGCACAGTTGCCTACCCTTCGGGCGCAATAATGTGAACTGTTTCACTTTCGCATCCTCCACGCAGACCTGCTTCGGTGAATTAGTCAGCTAACTAGAGCAAATATAGTCAATAGTTGCTATAACACTATCGTTTGGATGGCAGTGCCACCGGAGAGCATAAACAATCAACATACGTCGCACCGATTGGGCGGCAGATTCGCGTGAAGGGTAGAATTAAGCTGCTCAACAGTGGAAATCTGTCAATTTAAGCCCATTCAGAACTCCAGGGCCAAAACTAATGGACCATTTATTCGATTCGGGTGTTCCGAACCGACGTTCGGTGATTGGTTTTGCATGCAGCAATCAGCCGAAAGTCTCACGCGATGACGATTAAAGCCAGAACCGGTCAATATGGATCGACCAATTGCACAATAGTGCCCCGTTACGAATCGTTAGTCACAGTTCATTGAATAGAATTCGGCCAAAGGGGCGGGCCGCTGGTCGCAACCGGATTGGGCAGGCTTCCGTCCAGGCTGTATCGATGCAGATGCTCCCGCCGCCCCCGAGCGCCCCTCCCCCCACCAGCCCTGGTCCGTCCCATCTCCGCCAGGACACGTTTTCCGATGATTGATTAGGCGGAATGCCGGCGGATGGAGAAGCGCGTCACATTAACACGCTCGATTTCACCCCGGTAGCGCGGCGCGCACTGGCGGCGATGATGGATGTGATAAATAGCTCCGGGCCTTCTGTGTGCTTTTGGCGTCCGCCGTTTTCGGGACAGCGCCGGGACGAATGCGTCGCGTGGCTTTAAAACTTGTCCCCCCGTCGGTTTGCCGGCGAGGAGGAAAAGATGCGCATGGTGAAGATAGGTTCCTTCGAAATTTGTTGAATAGATGTTTCATGAATTCGATCGCGAAGGAAAATGCAGTATACTTGAAGATAA
>JAOEFI010015630.1:0-11945 GCA_034621735.1 Anopheles plumbeus | reverse complement strand
CCCCACTCAGTCGTCCTACCTATTCAGCGACGTGTATATGTGCGGGATTATTACTTTTCCTAGCACGGAATGTTCGGGTCGTAAAATCCACAACAACAAAAATGACGGGAAAATGAAGGAGAACGCGGGGCATGTATATATATATTTATAGAGAGACAAAAAACTCCGGCACCATTCCCTGACCCGCGCGGGGGAGGAGGGTGACACACACACCCACACACACACGGGTGTTCCGAATCTAAACCCATTCCGATCACGATGACGATGATGCATGATGAATTGGACGGATCTGTGCTCGTCGGGGGACGGGGGGAGGGGGGGTGCGGCCCGCGCAGCATGCAGCGACGGGCGGCGGGGTTCTTCCTCTTCGCCCGATTCTAAAGACGAAGCCTTAACATCAGGCGGCACCACACGAAGCAGCAGCAGTAGCCTCGTAAAGCGCATTCGGTACGGATGTCTGGGATGCTTAAATCGCACAGTTTTCCGATCGGGTTTTCCACCGCCTTTTACGACTGTCACAACCTGCGCCATCGCCACGTGCGTGCAGCAGCGGGCGGGCGGGCGGACGGGTGGGGCGGGGTGCAGGCTGGTAGGTGATAATAAGTCCCGATCCAGCAGTAATCCAGCCCGTGGGGCCAACATTAATGTTTGGGCGGGCCACATTATGTGGCACAACAGAAAAATTGGGCCATTGCCCTCCGGCAGTCCAACACCCCCCTCGGAAGGGGTGTGAGGAAGGGGGAACGGTAGATAGGGAAGAATGTTGGAATGATTTTCCATGCCATCACACGCGCTCGTAAACCGTGCCGTGTGCTTTATGGTCCTCCTCCGGTTCGATCACCAACACCTTCGCCGTGCACTCAACGCTCGCTCGGGACGAATCAATCGCGGGAAGGAAAATCCATCTGCCTAGTCACACACAGACACAGGCGCACGGTAACGGTCGGATCACGCAAAGATGTGGCACATTCAAAATAATTTAATTTCACATTTTGCCGCGTTTTTCCCCGGCATAAACATTCGTTCGGGCGAAGGAAAATCGAACCCCCCCCCCCCCAAGCCAAATGGTTTGGAATATGCAAAGGTAAAGAAGGTAGATTCTACGTCGGTATTGGTGAACATAAATCAAAGTGCCTCTGCGATTTTTCATCTGAAATAGAACCCAATCAACCCGACAGCAGGGAAACGATCCTTTTTCCGTGTGTTTCCACCAGTGCAACCTCGATGCAATCCAAATGCATTCGGCCGGCCCGATGCAGATGAGGCAAGGCATATCCTTTCATCCTGCCTGCGGTGCGGTGCGGCGGCTGTGCGGAACCGGAAAAACGGTGATCGTGAAAAAGAAGAAGAAAAAGTCGCCAGTCACTCTTCCGATCAGCAACAATGTGGTGGTAATCAAATTTAGGCACTCTGTCGGGGGGGATGGGGGGGGGGGAAGGAAAATCATACGACCATAAATCCCGTTTCCCAATGAATGGGCCCGGCGACTGCATCAACTGGAGGACCTTCCATTCGCAGTCCGCTTTTGGAGACGATTGATGAGTTTTTACTTCACAGAAGAAAAAAAAGCAAATGAAAATGTTACTGTACAATGAATCGTGAAAATGGAAACGGTTACGAGCCGGTGCAGGTGACCGCCGGGAAGCCGGGACACATGTCAATAAAGGTGTTGGCGGAAAATTGATGTGAAATTCATGGCCCCCTCCCTAACATGTGTGCGGGACGGGGGAAGCCGGTAGCGAAGGGGGGGCCGGGGGCAGTTGTAAAAAAGCACGAAAACAGTAAATCCTTAACCCTTAAAACAGAACACTTCCTGCCACCAGCCGGAAAAACACACCTATAACAACGAGATCAGCGGAAAACGAATGAACGCAAGAGTAGAGGAGGAACACACACACACACACACACACTCGGTGGAGTAATTTATCAACCGCTCCGCCATCGCGGGTGTGTGCATGTGTCGCCTCTCCTAAAACAGGTGAGCTTTCTGGAAGAAGCATCACTTTCCTCGTCAGCATCCCCATAAACGGAAAGCAGGAAAACAGTGGCGGAAAGCGAAGTGCGATAAAACGCAAATACTGCTGATGGATTGACGTCGCCCGGGTGATATGGAAATGTATTAAATTCAAATAACAATAACCGTAATTGGAAATGAAAGTTGGCCGTTGAAAGACGAGCGGTGGAAAAGCCCTCCCCGGCGTTGGGAAGGGTATGTAATAAAAGTCCAGAAACGCTGGGCTGGGATCCTGGAAGGGCAGGCAACCTGTGGCAGCAACAAGCACCAAGACTCGAGCGTTTACATGTTGGCCTCGCGTTGGCCGCGGGGAGGGAAAACCCGGTCGTTTTCGCACCGGATCTTTACGATACACCGATCCTTACCGAGACGCGAGTGTGTGTGTGTGTGTGTACGGGTACTAAACAAGATATAGAAAAAAGACAAATTGAAACCCATCTACCTGTTCTTTATTTTTTATGAAGAGGAACAAAAAGAGGCGCCAATGGTTGTTTGGTTGATGGGCAAGATTTTCCGCGAGATCGAAAACCGACTAGTCGAGCGAGGCCAGCCAGAGCAAGAGAAATGAATTCGCCCACCACCATTTGCTCCATCCCGATCACCCGCTGTGATGGATGAGTTGGCGAAAACAGAGAAAACCCCGTTCGGGCACTCGTTTGGTATGAATTTTCCCGATTTCGACCGTAGCAGTCGTTCTCATCGATCGAATGACACTTCAGTGGAAAAGGGCACGAAACAATGGACCACAGATTGAGGCCGACAAAACGGCCATTCCCCTGGAGGGGGGGAGGCGTCCGTCCGTTCTTGGTCGTCGCCCGAGGATGCCCGATGCAACAGGGGCCTGCCTGGATTCCGCCGGGCGTGCCCGAAATTACCATTCAAGAAATCACGCTCGACTGCGCGGGCCGGCGACGGTTGAGTGGGAATTGAATTGTGCCCATTGCGGCCTGACACGGTGGTTTTCATGGGCGACTACTGATTAGCATGACGTTTACCTCTGGGGATGTTTTCCCCGAGCGGGCCGGAACGGCCGGAACAATCCCTCCCGGGAGAGCTAATTTGCCAGCAAATCAAGCGTTTATTTCACTCGGGCGCGGGCCCGGTGAGGCGTAGCATTCCGGGTTCCCCCCGCCACGGTGAGCTCGCCGGGACACAACAGCATCCTTTCCGGAGGACGCACCGCACCGCACCGCATCGCACAGCCACCCTAACGCGCCATGAGTGGCCATTTCCATTTGCAAGCCAAATATTTTCCTTCCAAACAAACCCGAAACCATCCTCGGGCCAGAACGCACATTTCGGGAACTTTTTCCTTGAGTCAACAGGCCACCGGCGCTGATCTGTCATCGCAACACATTACACGGCCGCTTCACACACACACGCAGGCAGGCCCGTTAGGTGCCCCGTCCGGAGTTGGCAGAGATCAAACAAACTGAAAAAAAGAGGAATAGGCCGGATAGGAAAACGGTACGAGTCGGAAACTTTTCACGGGAAACTGCATCCGGCAAACTTCGGCCGCCGACGAACACTCCACGTCATACTCCGCGCCACTTGACCCATCCGGCCCCGGTTCCGTCCAGGAGACACGCCTCTAGGCCCCCCGGGGGCCAGCTTCAGTTCCCGCTCGGCGTAATATGTTAATTGATCGTGCACGACACGCCGTGGAATCGAAACAAGATGTCCCTCCCTTCCGCCGCTCCTCCGTACCTCCTTCTGGCTGCTTCCTGGGCAATCAATGACTGGCAAAACGGGGCAGGGGCCTTCAACGAACGGTTGCTTCAGGGTGAAATACATTCACGAAAAGAAGTCAATCAGGACAACATACAATACATTCAATTTAAACATTTGTCTTTACGTGATTCGACGTGGATTTGACGTACTATCACATACAGTGATAAATCTCACACACCGGTGGGAAATTCTTACCGTCTGCCGGTTGCCGAGCACTGTCCTCACTTGAAGCCCTGCAGGGCCCGGTAGGCTACCAAGAGTAGGACAATGGTGGTCTATAAAATCATTCATACCTAGAGAGAGAATAAGCGAGGATGTTAATTGAATGTCTCGTCCTCTTCTATCGCCCCTTGTTTCTATTACCATTCCTCTAACGCTCTCCCTCGTTCTCTTTCTGTCTCCATCTCCTCCTTTTAATTCCATCTCTTTGTCTGCGATAAGGGCCGTGAAAATCTTTCGAGATGCTGCAGCTTCGTTTAAACAATGTTACCGAATTATGTATCTGTTGCTCGTCACGGTTCGGAGTCGTGCGCGTCGGCAGCACTCTGTTTGCCAATACATTGCCAAAGGGGCATTCGTTATTGTCCTTTGTTGGTCCTGTTTGTGACAGGTGACGCATGATTTTTTATCCTTCCGTAGTCCTTTCTTCTTCGGGGTTGATGCAATTGTAGCAAAATTCGTTCAAACGAACACATGAGTTCCGCAAAGGTTAAAGGTTCGCTAGGTTCCAGCAAATCTTCCGGTGCCGCTTCCGTCGCGATAATCAGGACAACACCCCCCGTACCATCTGTGTTCCTTTCGTTCACTAGAAAAAAGAAAACATTACTCAACGACGGTTCCGTAACTTGACCGAGCGGCAACAGTTGCTGCAGACGCGAAGCCACCGTCGGCAAAAACACAAATCACCGTCAAACAAACAAAGCCCTGCCCGGTGCCGGTGTGGTGGTTAACCCAAGTCCTTGCGACCAGCTTCTCCGCGGCAGGCAGCGCGCAACCGGTGGCGACACGCACTGCATGCACTGCTGACCGCAGAACATCACACCGCTGCTAATTTCGCACCGCACACACGTGGACGCAGTGCGGTGGAAAATGGTCCCCATTTTTCCCTCCCGTGTGTGGTGGTGCGTTTTTTTTATTCTCTCCTTTCCTTCTTCTTCCTGGCTGGGTCGTTACATGTATGTTACGAACTGCCGGCGGTAACCGTAAATCATTATTACTGCAGTTCTTCGATGACGCACTTGCTTAGGTTCAGTTTGTGTCCTCAAGTCCGGGGCAGTTCGATCACCATAAAAATTAGATTAATAAACATAATCATAATGTACGGCTGCTGTTGACCGCGCATCTGCGCTTGGTCAACGTCGACATGCGGGTGGTACTTACATCGGTGACATAATTCATTCGCCTGCCGGCCTGTCACCCTGTACGACCACGGGACTGGCCGAAGTTCGATAGTAATTGTGAACAATTGACCGGTCCAGCTGCAACAACGACTTGCTGTCCACTTGCCGTACGCCCTTCAGCCAGATGAGCTCATCGGAGCTGTGGAACTCGTAGGGTGCTAGAAATACGAGACAAGTTGTAAGAGGAATGAAGTGGATTGATACTATATATAAATGTCATGTATGATGAATGCTCTCATACTTTTGCAATAAAGCCTTTAGTTTCTCTCTGACTTTTACCTCTCGGTGAGTCTAAGCTGAGTCTTCCAGTGTACTCTGGACATTACTACGATGTCGCACTTCGCTGCAGGACGACAATATGGACACTCCGATGCCACCCCGTGGAGAGATGTCAACCCGACGGAACCCGCGGAACACCTGGTCGACGCGATGAGTTTCATATCTGTGTTTCATCCACGAAATGGATCCTTCCAGCTTAGCTCAATGATGGAAGCCCCAGCGGAAGTGCAGGGAACAACTAACATCATTCGCCCAACTCTGCACCCCGGGAGCCCGGAGGAGTAATACTGCTTGTCAGAGTGTGGTCGTGCACAAGACGAACATCATAAAGGTTGGGTCGGAGGACGGCGTACATCATTCGTATCATTAGACAAAATCAGTTTTCCCGGCTCACATCTACCGTAGGGCCGGCTTGGAAAAGCCCTGCTCCGTTGCCACCCTGCTGATTGGCTGCCTGCCTGCCCGTTGTCAGCATTATCAAATTGGACGAAGTTAATTTTTCACCCCTCTACTGGCTAGTAATGGGTGTTGGTTTTTTTTTTTCGTCATCTTTTTTGTCTCGTCTCGTTACTACTTTTTCATTCCTCCGTCTTTTTACAATGCGTTTTTTGTTGTTGGGTGTTTCCATACGTTCCATACCCTTCCAACTGCTCATAGGTTTTTTTTTGTATTTTGGCTATTTAGCTGGGTGGTTAACTAACTGGGGTTAGATGTCGCTGTCGCCGGTGGACGTTTTGAGTGCATTTCAGCGATTTTAGATATTAGTTTCTATTGCTGCCCTCATCCCGCTTTCGAAAGTGTGAGTGCAAATGCACGTACACACGTTGCTACCACTTCCACCTCCAGCGGGGACGGGACGATGTAATTAAGATATCGTTTTCCGTTTTTTTAACACTACCCAGCAGCGTCTGCTCTATAGCGACACTTTTTTTTCTCTCTTTTTTTTGTCAAACTATTAAAAGCCAACCTTTTTGTGTTGTTTTTTTTTTGTTCGTCTGCTTTTTGATTTAGCTCTCCCTCGCAACAGCCCTGGATGATGTCATGAAATGGGACACAAGGGCAAGCAAAAAAACCAACAAAGAAAATACGCACACAAGCCCCTCTCACCCCGCGGTCCCTTTAACCTGGTCCTGGAGGGTGTGCAGAAAATATGCTCCGAAACCGATCGCGCCGGATGCTTCCTAGCCGCGTCCTAGAAGGATACCGGAGCGCTGTTTCCAAAACAATCGCCCCCGGGGAGGCCAAAGGATTAATGGATTTTTATTGTGATCAAATGGCACGTTAATTTATCAACGTCCTTATCCGGAGTCGGAGCCGCGCTGGGTCGTTCTGTCACCCTCTGGTCCGGTCATCGTCCCGCTGATAACATCCCGTCGATGTAATTATTTCGGCTGCCTCGTTTTTATGTTGCAATGCTGCTTGCTTTTCCTCCTCGTGCTTTTGCCATTTGGCACGGGTTATTGTATGACGTCGTTCACCCCCTCCCGCTGGCAGGCCCGACTGAACTGGTTCAAGGTAAACACTCTGAGTCCGACATTCGCCACTCTGGGACACTTCGCGATTAACGGTGAGACGCAAAACAAGACGCGTATGATGATCGGAATTACCACACTGTCCAGCAATGCAGGTAACCTGTTCGCCAAACAATAACAATAACAACCATCACATGCGTGCGGTACCGAGGAGAAACGATTACGCTACGACCACTTCCCTTGCCAATGACAGCATAGTGGATGACAAACGTCACTCTCTATCGTGAGTATTTACTTATTATGGTAAATCTCGCATATTCAACGAGAGGTCGAAAAGGGGAATCAGCAGCCCACGCCGGTCGGAGGTCATTGTTTGCTTCGGAACGGGTTGTTTACGGTATCTTGAACACACCACCAGCAGTGGCGCACGTTATGATATGTCGCCACGTTCGAAGAAACTTTTCGATTTCGTCTGTCCATTTTTTAAGAGCGATCGCCGGTAAACAAAACTCACACAAAACGAGTTTATCCCTCCAGCCTTTGGAAAACAACTAAGCATCCAGTGTGGTAGGATTCGAGGCTAGTCCAGAGGACCCTCAAAACAATGGGGAGTTGTGGGAATGGGTTGTTATAAACCTGCCATAATTGGACAATGTCAATTGTGACCCAAAGCAAACCTAATTCGCGCCTATTTTTCGATGCAGTTATTTTTAAAATGGTTGTCAATTTTCCTATTGCAAGTAGCACCGTTGCTGGGTTCTGCCCAACCCTTTACAGAGTAACGGCTAAATAGGATTCAGAAAAACACCATCTACTGCGAAATCTGCATCCCCCCTATCTTGTCGGAGCCAAATCATCAACAGATGACATCAAATTCGGCGTATGATATCAACCCGAACGGAACACGTCCAGTTTTAACTGCCAGCGCCAAAAAAGGCGCGTTCGTCTTCTGCATCGAGCGAGAAGACATCGTTCGTCAGTTCGTCGAGACAAGCCAGTAGGACCATTTAAGATTCGGAGAATTTTTAATGATTTCCATCGTTCAGACAGTCCGACTAACGAGCGCCAACGAAAAGTCTTGGAAAAGAAGAAGTGCAAGTAAAGATTTAACACTGTGTTCGTTTATTTATGTTTTTGGGCTGGTGCAATCATGCCAGATGAAGTTCCGGTTTAACAGATCCATTAAAGGGCCTTAGGTCCGATGATTCAGGACGGCAAGAAAAGGAAAAGTCTAAGGAAAGAAGAAAGAGAGGGAAAGAAGAAAGAGAGCAACGTTTTTAGCTGCCTAGTGCGCTGCGGAGCCACACGTGTGTTGAATCTCCAGTCGACAAAACACCATCAGCGTCATGTTTGTGTCTCGCATTTCTTCAAGCACATCTCGTCACAGGACGCACACGTTTTTCACAACGCACACGCCGTTCACGTCCTTGTTGAGGTTCGGTAGTTACTTGGGCTTTGTTTTATGCGTGCTACGAAATCGGGGAGCATCTTTTCAAACTTTTGCCACACATTCTCCTACTGAAGACCCTACCTTGCGGTTCGACCGCGTGCCTTCTTCTGTTGAGAATTGCGTTCTTTCTTTCCTCTCTACCCACCGCCGCTAATTGCATTATATAGCCCATGCTGTCCTTGGACTGCCGTTCGGCCTTCAAGTGCACTTCGGCCGAAGTATTATTTTTATCGATATTTTACCCATGACATTCTTATTGACGCTCCGAAGACGTAGCTGGCGGAAGAAGTTCGTTCGGATGTTTTACTCACCTTACCTTTTTCGTATTGACGAGAAGCAAAGTAGTTCCCATTTCGTGTGGCTTTTTTTTTCCTTCTTTTGTGGTAGTTCAATTGCCCTAAACAACATGCCGGGAAATGGGGGCGCGTACCGGCAAACGGATCGCCGCCGATGTGCGTCAGGTTCCGATCAGAAGTGACCGGTGTTCAAGCACATTGACAAGCGAGGTCATTGCATTGGAGAGGCAGGGATAGAGAAAAGGATAGAGAGGTAGACTGGGTGGGAAAGAGATCGTCAAACTTGTTCAAATATCCACATATTCTCTGGGCTGACTGCGATAGCTTCGTCTGGTGGGGCTGCTCCCAGAAGGGTTAAGCGCACCGCGGTTGTAGCCGCAGCCAGAGAAAGACTATATTGTAGAGAGAAAAGAGTTGACTCTCCGGAAGTACCTGGTGAGAGAGTAAATGTATCCCCCCAAAAGCACGAGCGCGGAAGCAGAGCAGTGTACGCGGCCGGCAGTGTAAACCCTACAAGCGCGAGCAGATCTCGCGCATGGAACGCATCTTCAGTTTCATAAAAAGCATTATTATAATCCCGTGTGCTCTGCGGCGATGGATCACTACACGCGACTCAAACCAAGAAATAAGCCGGCGATGTGTGCTGGTGTAGAAGCATCGCAGCGGCACTTGAACGTGTGCGTACACGGGTGTGTTTGTGTGTGTTGTGTGTGTGAAGCGCACCGAAAGGACTCCGGAGGACGCAGCGTCGGGCCCTTGAAGGTCTTCGGGGAAAGGGAAAATACGGAATACCGAAACATGTGGTCATCGTATGTTGTCCCCATAGAGACGTCGGCAACAGCAGCAGCAGCACGCGGAGCATACAGTACGTGTCTGGTGATGGCGGTGGTGTTAATAGTGGTAGTATCGCCATTCGGCGACGGCGTTCTGGCTTACTCTTCGCGGAGAAAAATCACAGCGCAGCTCGTCGACGAGACGATCGACCTGACCGCGCGCAGTAGCGGCATTCGCACGATGAGATTTGTTGGCCAGACCGCGGGCGGGCACCGTGTGTGTGGGGCAGAGTGAGAACGACCCTCGTGCGGGAGTGACAGAGAGAGTGAGAGCTACGCTGCAGCACCATGTACAGCGAGAGAGCAGCGCGCGATCGCGTGCCCCCCGGGAGAGCAAGAGTGTGAGAGAGAGAGATAGAGAGAGAAAGAGACGTCGCGGCTAAGCTCGCTGCTGAGGCCGCTGCGAGACCCCCGCAGGTTTTCAATCGAAGCAAACCGGTTAGTCTAAGTGGAGGGCGACTGCGAATGAGACACAGTGCGAGTGAAACCCGTAGTGCTCGCCGCGCGATGACGTCCGGCGTTTACGAGCGGAGCCAGCAGCGACACCACTGACAGCGTCCAGCAGAGGCACCTCGTCGTCGTCGTCCGCAAAGGTCTGTACACCGTGAACTTGAACCGTGCGTGTGTAGCGAGACGGCGTCTCACCGGCCGCCTCGAGGTGTACCTGTGAGTGCGTGGCTTCGGCCATTTCCTGTGCGGGGTGCAGCATTCCCGCACCACCGCCGGTAGAGCTAGGGGGCCAGCGCGCGCCGTGTGTGCGGTGTTGTGTGCCCGCATGTGCTTGCTGTCATTAGGAAGTGAACCCGTGCACTGGTGACCGGTCCGCTGCGGTCGCCCAGAACCGTGCACCTATCGCCCTGTCTCCAGACGGCGAGCTTCCGGCATTCCGGCAGCCGTGCCGTATCGGAACATCCTCCCTCAGTTACAGTTTGTCCAAGTGATTCTCGCTACCGCTCGCGTACCCCTGCACCGTCGGACGAGTGGTGCCCGTGTGTGCGTGTGTTGGCCGTCTGTTTGCGACATTTTCAAGCGGTTCAATACTCCCGTTGTGGAATTCGGGGCGGGGGGCTGGTTCACGGCCGTGCGGGGAAAGCCTAACGCAGTGCAGTGCGTGCATGCGTCCGTACCGGGGTTCCACCAGCAACCGTTGCACTTTGCTGCACGCGTGTATGCGTGCACGGGAACAATCGCACCGTCGACGGGTGCAACTGCGGTGGAATACCGTTTTCACGGTCACGGTAGCTCCCGGCAGCGTGATCTGAAGCATCGCTCCGCGTTCACCAAAAAATTCTTGTTACGCATCGGCCACCACCCGCGGCCAGACGCCTTTTTTCCCCTTTTCTGCCCTCGGTAACGATACGGTTCGGTTTTCGTTTTTCTGCCGTTAATGCTCGATGCGGCTCAATTTCGCGCACATTCATCTCTTCTGCTGCATTCCGCTGCTACCCAGGGGGGCAGCTTGGGGGGTGGCTTCGGGTTCCGGCCGACATTCACGGCAAACGGCCGGCAACCTCAACCTGACTTCGATCAACAATGCCAACGAACAACCAACGGAGTCAAGCGCATCGCGTCCAACATACCAACACCAAGCAGCCAGGCGACGCTAGCCTAGCAGCTGCTGCGTGAGCCACCAACGTGTGGAAAAGTCGGACGATCAAGCTGGCGAATGGTTGGTATAGTTCAATGTATTGGCAAACTTTGCCCACCACCCCCAAAGAGCCACATTTTTCCCACCCGTAGAGTGACAGTTCGTGGGGCATGGGTTCGCCCGGCTTTTCGAGCTAGTTTCTTGGTGAGAGGCGGAAGATAAGATGAGAAGCTGATTACTGAATATAAAACTCCTGTCAAACCAGGTGACAGCTGAAACAGACGCTTCGTGCGTCGTGGCTACCTCGTGCCGCTAGGTTAGCCGCCACCACCGCTGGTAATAATTGCTAATGTTTATTTTTTCCTCTTCCTTTCGAGTTTTCTTAGCTTGTCCCGCGCCCCGAGCCCCTGCGCGATCTCCGCCGATCATCTCACGTAGGAGCAATTTTAAAATCTCAAACACAAAATCGCCCAAATGAAGCAGAAAGGTTAGCGCAAGCCGCTGCAAAACACCTCACAGCGTCGTAGTTCGTTTCCTTCTTACCATCCGGCTGACATTTCACGCTCAAGAAACGCTCAAGTATCTTGCGCACGCCAGGTGCGCAAACACCACCAGCTCTTGCGCACGCCGTAGGCACCGGAGGGGCCAAATTTGCCGCTCTATTCTACGTTTCGGGCGTCAGGGGTTAAGTAACCTGTTTTTACCTCTTCCCCTCCTTGCACGCCGAAATCCAATGTGTTTCCAAACAAAACAAAAAAAGAAGAAGAGAAGGCGAAATGTTGCACCAACTGCAGGTTTTCGATAACTGCAAACTCAGATTTCGCTCGATTCTATCGCGTGATCGTACGATGTCTGGGGGGGGGGGGGGGGGGGGGGGGGGGG
>JAOEFI010015627.1:0-11977 GCA_034621735.1 Anopheles plumbeus | reverse complement strand
GGGGAAGGGGGAGGCTCTGGGGGTGGCCGGAGGGTATGTGTTTGTGTAGAGTGCGCCGGGGACGCCGCCGGTGTCCGTCGGTGCATCAAGCAACCCGCCGTTGCCGGTACTTTTACCCTCCCCAAAAACCCCCACCGCTAAGCCGCCACCGAACGTCGCGATGATAAGTCTTGCTTCTCGTTTCCATCTTTTCGTCTTTCCCTTCGTTCTCGCGTGTTCATTCGGTCGCGCTTTACACGTTTTCTACTTCTATCGGGAGCACATCGTTGTGCTCTTTTCCCCTGTCGCGATTGGAGGCGTTTCTTTTGCTCGTATGCTTCGTTCTGCTTTTGATTGCTTTGGTTGGATTTTGTCAACGCGGTTCTCTATCGACTATAGTGTTCTAGTTGTAGTTAACTTTTGGAAAAGATCGTTTCCCACGAAGAAGATGTTTTTTTTTCATCTTCGTTTCAACCGATTGCTTAAAGGCAATCTGTTCCTGACGGTTCTAATGTGGTTCTTCTTTTGCTGTATGTTGAAGAATGTTTTTTTTTCTACGCCAATGTAATCTCAGACATTTTGCCCCAGAACAAAATATCTCATATTTGCTACTAATCTTAATAAATATATTTGTTTGTCCACATTCTCATAACGGCGGGCGCTGGATTTCCCAACGGACATCCTAACCGGGTTTGGGGACTGCATTTCGAATGCACTTCTCAGTAGGCTGGAAAAGGGCCTACCTCACAGAGTCGATGACAGGAAAAGAAAACCGATCTGAGGGCCTCCCACCGAGCCTTTACTCCCACACTGCGGACACACATCGCATCGGAAAGGGGTTCATTCATTCTGATCCCCACCCAAAATGGTTCATTTCCAACGGTTTGGACCGTGTGTCCGAGCAAAAATCGATAAATGAAGCGATGGAAATTTAATCCCACCTGGTATGTGAAAAGCGGGTTAAAATCACGAAGCGTGCATAATTGCAGTCATGAAAAAAAAAAAAGGTCCGTCAAATTGTTACGTGTGCTTACAACGTTGGAGGTTGTATATGAAAGCCATACGTTACCTTCCAATCACTTTTAGTATTTGTTAGAACGTTTACACTTGCGTTAAAAGGGTGGAAAGCATGCAACTTTCCATTTTAACACGAAAACACATATTCACCCCATCGCAGGCACTGCCCTATGCAGGGTTACAAAGGGCACTAGAAATAGGTCACATGCCCTGTCCTGCACGTGGTTTCTTTTGCAGTGGGTAACCAAGCGTTCGGCAAGTTCAACGACCTTTTCGTGTCACTACATATTTCGTTGACATCGGCCGTATGAGTTGTGACGGACAACAAAGGACCGCCAAGATTCAATAGGATCATTTATTTTGTTTTAAGAATTTGTTCCAATTATTAGATCAAGGGGTTTTTATGTTCTGATATTTAATTCAGCAAAATCCTTCTTTTTTTTCAACAGAAATCGTGGACGATTTACGAAATTCTTTGTTAACTCATGAACGTTTGAATGGAGGTTATGTTTCATTGAGAGACGGTAGACGGTTGGTGTGCTGGAAATAAGTTTTCTGTGAAAACAGAGAGAATTTCACATGTAAATCAGGGTGTCTGGAGTTGATATACTGCATTTTCTTCTTCCTTAGCACACGGTCTCCTTCTCGCCCATGTGTGAAGCCCATGCGACTATGTGTGTGTGTGTGAACTAACATCAAACCGTCACAACAAACAGTCTTTTCGCCACGGGCACAATTAATTCCATTAAAAGATTACCACCAACAACCTGACGGTCAAAGGTGTCGAAACACTTCTCGCCCGAATTATACTAACCCCAAAACAAACCTCCAACCACGTCCACTCCTCCTTCCAAACCGGTCCGAAAGGGATTACTTTTGCTTCACCCATCGGAGGCACTTTGTAGTGATTGGATGTGAAACGAAGGTGTTCAGAGGTAGAGCGATTTGGGGAAGAAAATGTTAACATCCTTTAGGTAACTTCCACTTGTTTTACATCCTGAGAAGTTTTCCTTCAACCAACCTTTTTGACTCAAGATTTGTTCTTCACTTTTTTAATTCGATTTCTTTTACTTTTACATCTGTATGGTACATTCTGCAGTTTAATGTTGAAGATTATGCATTTGTTCTGTGGTACCTTTAAAAATTAAAGCTCAACTAGTTCCCCAGTTTGAATTAGAAATATAATAATACACACCGAAACGATAACTGCCAAGAAATGTGTCTGATGGTAAACGATTAAAAACCAGTATGTCCGCTAGTTTCTGTTTTCAAATCGGAACCGTCCAACGATTGATTGGTGGTGTGTTAACTTGCTAGCACCTAGCAAAGGTCTTGGCCATGCGACCGAAGCCTTCGTGAGCGAGCCACGCGCCACCGGGCGGCTCGGGAGACGTCAAGCACGCGCCACTGATCGCTTGCCGCCTTTGTAGACGGTCTGTGATCATGTCGATCCGATCTCATAGGCCTTTTTTTTTCTCTTTTGGAGACCGACTTAGGGGTAGGCTCGCTGGAGGGTTCATTGTTTTTTTTATTTCGGCCCGTCCGTGCCGACCTTCAGGTGTTAAGGTGCCAGCACACCGTTTTGGATGGTGTAAACTGTTGCGAGCATTAACCATGTACCCCCCGGGTACCGGCCGGAGGGCGCAAAAACTGCAATCGTGTCTTAGATAAAATCAGAAGTTGTTCTCCAGCACGACGATAGAAAAAATAGGTGGCGAACGTTAGCGATGAGAGGCGAAAATAAGCAAAATTTCTGTTTTGCAGACGAAGTAGCATATTTTCTGTACACTTTTAAAGCTACAAGCTACATTTGAACAACTGAAATATAACCGAAACGACATTCGGTAAAGGAGATATAAATGTTACACGTTACTTGACAAGTACCATGAAGCCGAATGGAGGTCGTCTAATCAATTAAAAAAGAAAATTACAACAATGGATCATAAAAGTAATGTCTCAGCTGCATTGAAATTGAAACAAAATGGAAACAAACATTTGCGATCGCTTTCATCGTTCCGCCCAACCTGCGTGTTCTTCCTCGTCTCTCCTGGCGTTAGTCCTCCCTCGCCCTTGCTGCACCTCCTGTTTGCACCAAACGGCGAGTGAGTGGTCAAAGGTCGCACCCTAGAATCGCGATCGTGACAGACACGGCGCGCGGTTGAGATTTATCTGCCGCAATCAGCGTTAACCTAAACAAAAAAGTTAGTCACAACAACGTGCCGACTTTTGTGAGGGTGAACCAAAAATCCACGCCACGGTGGAATACATCAAATGGTCCACCCGTGGCGGCTTCTAGCGATGTTTGCGCACTATCGATTCGGGTCGTGCTTCTAAACCAGTTCGATTTAGCGCAAGTAATGTTCCTGACCGTGCCAGCGCCGATTGTGCCGCCCGGATCGGGAAAAAGAAACAAAACAAAAAAAACCAAAAACCCCAAAAAATTCCCCCCAGGAAGGTTGAACACAAACGTCGTTTCTTGTTTACGATTCTTGACCACTTCTTGACCGGGTCGTGCAACGCCGTTTCGTCGTCCTGTTTTCTTTAGATTGTGTTTGTTCCGGATAAATGGATTTTATTTCTTCGCGCTAATTGTCCACGCGAACCGGTCGTCCCCAGGGCCACGCAAAATGCGTACATGTTCGAACGAATTGATGTACACAACGTATGCGCGCCGACTCAATTGTCTGATAAAGCTGAAGATAAATTAATGTTGATTGAAATGATTTGTTTTTCGGCATGCCATAAAGTGATATTCTGAAATAAAATGTTCAACTTTAATTAACGTATGTTCAACATTACACATACAATCTTTATAGACTTGTTTCAGTTGCCAGTTTCTTTTACAGTTTCCATCAAAGATACTGCTCGTCATTTCGCATGGTATAACATAATAGTACATCTGCGGAAGTACTGGACCACACGGCCAGTTTCTCACGGGGTCAGCAAAGATTCCGAAGGATCCTTCCAAGGAAAGATCTCAAGGCTCGGAGATAAACTGACGGACTGAAGGTTACGGAAATGTGGTAATTTGCGGATAGCAATGACGTACGCGAGCCACGCGCGTCCGCAGGCATAACAAGATCCGCGCACAAAAGCGTGTGTTACCGGGAGGTGGGCCGAGTGAATCCGCGGACGGATCGTTTGCTAGCGAAACACATTGCGTTGACCCATCACCTTCGCCCGCTAATTCTATCATCCACAGACAGAAAAAAAAACAAGTAATGACCGATGTAGTGTTTTTCCTTTTGGACGACCTTGCGTTCGTGTGAGCACATGTGTGAGCCGCTGTAGTGACTATGCAGGAGGATGACAGGGAGTGTGCGCACGGTCTTGGTGGACCAATCGTCTAGAACGCGGAAGTTAAACGATTTACGTTTGAAAGCAAAGAGACAAGAAATTTTAGAATTGTCCAATATAGGTTTGAAAACAAATGTACTCGAGTAGCGCAGAAAAAAAGATGGGTCACTCTTCAGGCTGAACTACTAGAAGATGAGAATTTTCATTCATTCGTTTTCATTTATCATTCGGATGAATCCAAGAAAGTCTATGATATCTAGTTCAGATTCATAGTAAGTTCTCTCAATGGCGCATTCGAATCAAAACCCAATTTGAAAAAAGGAAAAGTGCATTTTTATGCATTTTAAACAATCAAACATCGTTCAATACAATTATGTGAAAATTACGCACAACCGCTTACAGTAAACATGAACATGAAGTTGCTATATTTTTAGTAATCTCAAGTAAATTTACTACTGCCGAATGCTTTGCCGTGTAAGACACTGATTGTTTTTTCTTTCTCAAATAGATATGCCCTCAAAGATAGTACAAAAGATCAGCGTTTCGCTTCCATCCGATCGTCAACAGCAACTGACTGCATCTGGCTGCGATGGATGCACATGCACCGCGCGGTTGCATTCGCGGGTCTTCCCCCGACTTTTGTGCTGGCGGATGCAGCGCGCGCGATGACAAAAACCCGAACCTACCCTCGGCAACCCGAGGTGTCGCGCTGCGCGTGCAAATTTGTGTGTGTGCGCGCCGTTCGGCTCGGCTCGGGAGCCGACGCGCCGCCTCTACCCTCGCCGCGTGTTCGCGTCATGCGCGTCGCTCCGCCGCGTGCGAACCGCGAGACCGAATGTGCTGCGTGCGGCTCGAAATGTTGTGCCGTGCCTCCACGTGCCCTAGAAAAATGTGGTCCGTGAGCCACGACGAGTGAGACGCCGGTGGCGGTGAGCTGCAGTGGTGATTGTGGGGTCGCTCGCGTTTCGCCCGTTTGCGTCCCTTATTGGATCGCTTCATCGCGTTCCCTTTTGCTTTGCGGGTTGTTGCGGGCTCTCTGGGCGCTTTGAACGCGCGTCGGGCCTGGTTGTGTGTGTGACGCGCGGTGGGGGGATGAGGTGCATCTGCGCCCATCGCTGCCTCACTCTACCCATCACGTCCCTCGCTCCTGGTGGTATCGGCGTTCATTTCGATCTCCTCTCGCTCGATCCCGCCGCGATATACCGAGGGTTATATATTCTTGCTTAGTTTGATTCATACCACGAACACAACAACGACTACAACTACTACGACTACGAAGACGATAATAACGGCGGTCGTCGGATGATGGGCATGATGCTGCTGCTGCTGCTGCTCGTGGCTACTGCTACGATGCTCCTCCACCAACTTCTTGAGACTCTACGTTTTTGCTGATGTATTTCGTGTCTGTACGCAGTTCGAGAAAACCGTGTCCCCACCGCGGCATCCTTTTCCGTTTCCAGCCAAAAAAATGGACACCAGTCGCCCCCGCGCGCCCACCGAGTCAGCCCCTCCACCGAGAAAGCGCAGCCTAATGTTGCTGCCTCTCCCGCAACCGAACAACCATCGACCATTACAACAAAGCAACCCGACCGGACTTTTGTGTTGAATTTGGTTGTTGTTTCCTCCCGCACCCCGCAAACCCCCATGGCCGACAGTTCCTTTGCGACACTTCCGTCACGGCGGCGCGTTTTTGAAATGTTAGTAGGAAGTAGGCCTTTGAAAATGCGCCTGTGTGCGTAGGCTGTTGAAAAAAACACCAAAAACAAGGTGAATGCGTATATACGCGTACTTCCTAGTGAGCATTTAAAGGACAACGGGCACGAAATCGACTACGAGCGAGCGAGTATGCACGGCCATTTTACTTCGGGGCGAATATACGACGGATTGATGATGGAGTTGAATGGATGAGATGGAAATTTGGGCAGAATTGAATTGATTCTCCCGTGTAATGGTGCTACGTCTGGGAGATCTGGTACCCGTGCGTAAGGTAACCAAAAAACATGGGCTTCAATCGGCGTGAATGGGGAGAACACTGAAAACGGCCAAGTATTGCACTGCAAAAATACGCAGCACAAATGCTTCTCTTCGGAGGAGGGGGACGGACGGAAACGCAACACGCCGGTGAGATGATGCTGGTGGAGCAGCGAGTGAGCGAAGCGAGAGCGAGTGAACATCCGATCTACCAAAAAAACCCTCCTCACTAGAGGGTCTGGGGCGGGCGAGCGAGCGAGCCCGAACGATACCGAGCTGCGGCGAAGAGAGAGAGGCGAGATGCTGCTCGCGGGCGCGAGAAGGGACGAGAAAGTGAACAGAAGCTGCGCCGGCACCAGCCCGATGAGAAGCGTACACACACGGCGAGTAGTGAACGAAACGAACGAAAAATCGCACCGATGAGCGAGCGGACGTGGAGCGCAAAATTTATCATTCTACTGAAGACCAGCGTGCTGGTTCGAAGTGTCGTGCTGTGGTCCGTGTTGAACGTTGCCGTGTTGTTTGGCGCTGTGTTGTTGTGTGGAGCAACATCAACAACGCGCCCGCGTTACCGCATCCGTCGCGGGTCACGTTGCAAGTTTGTGTGGCCACAGTTGGCGGAAGGGGTCGGTCCGGTGGACCAATAGGCCAAGAAGGAACGGCGTGAGCAACAATCACAGTGTTGAGTTTATCATCAAAGAATCAATCGCAGTGGTGTGTGCAGCTTCGTTCGAAAGTGTGATCAGGCCACACGGTTCTCGAGTTGGTTTAGAGGTGATTCATTTCCGTTCGTCTAAAAACCTGTCGCTAGAAAAGCACACACATCCCGTTCTGGCAAGATAGAAAAAAAAAAGTCACCTTTAAGTTAGGTTGTGGCCAACAACAGTGGACGGCAGTTGTGTAGGTGAAACCTTAACGGTGAGACGCCCAGGGGAACCGTAACGGCGACGACGGGTAACGCTGTGTGTGACTGAGCGAGATCGGCGGTGGGGGTGATGTGAAGTAATCTCCTAAACGATTTCCCGTAAGAAAGCCTAGGTCAATAGCGAATCTAGTGGATGTGCGACGACGGTTTTTTTTTGCTCTTTCCGCGCGCGCGGCGCTTGATTTAATCGCGGTTGAACGGCGTGTGTGTGTGAGTGGCCGGTGGACGACGATCCTATTACAGCCTATACACGCTACTACCACTGCCCCGGTCGGTGCGCTGATTGGCATCGTATTCGCTGTGTGCTTCTATCGAACAACGCACACCTTTGGCACCGACGTCAACGGAGACGCCGGAGGAGACGATCGGGTGAACGAGACGGCGCTTGAGGATGCGATTAGAAGTTCATCGCTCGTTTCTGGCCTAGCTCTTACTGCGTGCGGTACCGCCGTGTTGCCTTTGTCCCCGCGTTAGTTTTTGGTGATCGGCTTTCGAAACATCTCACCCGCATGCAGACCAGTTGGGACCAGCGTGGTCAGTAACTAACACCCGCCCGGCAGCAGCACATTCAACAAACGAAAGTAACGGTGGCGGATAGTGAGCAGTCCTGCCATAAATCCGGCAAGTGTGTGTTTTGTTGGCGTGATTCCAAGTTGATGAAGAACTTACCGGGGCGTTCGTTTTAGAATTCTAGTGACGCCAAACGCTAGGTTTGGAAAGGAACGATCGTGAGAATGAAAATGATGCAGTTTGATGGAGTTAGAATGTGTTACCGGGCACCTTCGTTCCAGCGAGTTATGTGTACCGATGTAGTGAAACGCATCATGCAATCAACGCCAGCCGTTCGCGGTGCTGCTGTGTGAAGGCAAGGAAAGGAAACAATCTCACCGATGCGTTGTCGTCGTTCTGCGTAGTTTGGAGCATCATATACCAAAGCAATAATAAAGGAAACACCCTTCACACCGGGTGGAAAGATAAGAGGTAAGTTTTTGCGAGTGAAATAATCGTAGTGATACAAACGCGCGACGTTCCTTTCTTGGGTGTGTTTTTTTGGTCACAAATGGTTTCCGCCACTAATCATGCTTGCTACGAAATAATGAACTGATAAAACAAAATATGGTTGTGTTCCTCATGAAATTCGTAGGGCCTGGTTTATGCAATTTAGACGACGTTTATCGCGATATTTTTTCTCGCTTGTCCTGCTGGAAGTGTACTTGGCAGCGATGAGGTGGTGCGGAAATATGAAGTGATGAAACGAGTTCGTGTGATAGAAAGAGAAGCAGAGAGTGCGAGAATGGTAGTTTTATCGTCATTTGTACAGCAAGAGTACCAAAATGTAAACGTCTCTGTAGTGATTGTTCAGAAACAAAATACGTGAACTTATGCCAACGCGATTAAACAAACGGTAATGGCATGTGTGGAATTGCGAAGGGAATCTTTTTTTTCTCGCTTTCTCTCACTCTCTCACACACGCACACAAACGTACTCTCGGGAGGCTTCTGCTTTCTCCCCCCTTGTCGGTTGGTGTCTTCTTCGCGTTAACCTTGAAAATGGTTGCCCGTATCACGGCACAGGGTGCCTCATCGGCAGTTTCGTAGCGCGTCGAATGTTTTTCGCGTCATCCCATAGCCGAAATTGGACGCTTCGGGTGGTTCTATATTTGGCGATCGGGATTGCTTTATTAGAATTCGGCGTAAGGTTGCGGAGAATACGTTTATCGATTTCCATTCGGCTTCTTTTTGTTTTGTTGCTTGGAAAATATGTGCAACCAACTGGATGGTTCGGAAAACACGGGTTTAGTAAACTGAAATGATGTAAAAGCAACACTTTGAGGAAATGTTTGTTGCTCATTTTTTTATAAATGAATAGGTCTTGTCTGATGGTCAATTCATTCATTCATAATTATCTTACGTTTGTCATTAATTTGTTAACAAAAAATGTGAAACGGGAAACCCAGGACCGTCCAATTAACTGTAAAAACGTAGAGGAATTTACATGTTTACTGTTGAATATGGCGTGCCTGATGCAATGAGCAAGTGTCTTCTTTCATCTGAAATTTACGGAGAACAGAGGAAAACGGAGACATGTTCCGTTAAATCAACCTTTTACCTTTCGTTCGATGTGGACGAACACGCAAAAAACTCGTAAAAAGCAGCGTTCTGGTGTACGGAAGAAGCAAGTAGTCGGTATGCCTTGAAATGCTGCCCTTTGTTCGGCGTGCGTATGCGCACGCAGCACACCACCGAAGAAAAATCATTTCGGCAAGGCCTGAAAGTGAACAAATCCCAACTCCAGCCAGCAATTTCGTCTATCCTTCTGCCGTAGCGCAGCTCCAGAGCAGTTTCCTCGCTTGCCCTGGAAAGGATGTGCCGTACATGGGGACAGGAAGGTGACGGTAGTGGCACACGTTTCCCTCCGGCGCCATGGGGCCGTATGCATCCATCTCGTTCTTGGCGTTCGTGAGTTGGCCGAGCATTCCCGAAGCACGGCGAGCCGCAGCAAAGTTCTTCCCGGCGAGTCATGGCTGTACGGGCGTCATCAGCGGCAGCATCCCATTCCATCTCGCAGCTGCTTGCGCAACACCATCATTCCCGGGAGATTGCGGCCGTTTTCGCACAAACACCGGCACAGTAGGCCACGGCGAGAGGAGGACCAACGCGCGCGTTCGGCACAACAACACGGCCTACCGTGACCTATCTCTCTGCGGAAAAAAATGAGAATCACACACGCCGATGATTGGGAAACTGGTGTAGAAGAGAGTCCTTTTGGCCATCAAATCAATTCCGAGTAGCGAGTTTGACGTAAACATACGTTACGCGGTCCAAACAGGACATACGTTACGCAAATGTTATTCAGAACACTTACGATCACTTAGGATAGCCACAGAATACTATAATGCAGCAGCATACTAGAAACGCATTCAAGATTCCTGTCCCCATTTGTCGCTTCCCCAACGAGTTGCATTGAAATCACTTGTATGCAGAAAAGTGCACCGCCCTGGACACGATGATAGTGCAGGCGAAGAAAGCGTGCATTCTACTCGAGTCGGCGAGTAGTGCTACCGTTCCGACATTTATGCTGCGCAGTCGCCGGCTGCATCTATGCTGCCCGTTCGCGAGTGCATGTGCACTGCATCTGCATCGGCAGCCTTTGGAGGGAAAGGGAACGAAATAAGCTGTTCCCGCTGTCGAAGTGCGCTCGGTGTGTGACGCACAAAAAGTGGGATGGTGTAGTACAATTGTTTTTTTTTTTTTTTTGCAATTGAAACTGCACTCGGCGGCACAAGAAACGGGAACCAATTGGCGAAGAAATTGAACGGGCTTCTTCCTCCTGGTCGGGGATTTTCTAATCACCGCTGCACATGCAGCTCGGTTTGCGCCTGCCCCAGGACGAGGGTGAGCTTTTTTCCTGAACGCACCAACAAACGGTGGGTTGGGTTTTTCATGATTCGTTGAATTGCCGCAGCTTTTAGGCATGTGCAAAGACTGATTTTTCAAATACCACCGTTACGCAGTTGAAGAAGGAAAACCTGCAAACAAGAAACCTTACATTCCCTCTAACATCCGGCAACTAAATGGGTAACACTTTCCTTTGCAAAGTTCGTCATTGTGACTGTGTACTCATATTGCTTCTACGTTGTGCAATAAACAACAAAACAAAAGTTACGTGAAATGCAGTGACGGAAAAGAGATGGCCGGGGGTGGGAAAGTGCGGTCTCCCCAATTCGTAATTTTCATGGTCAACTTTGCGAGCATCCCGGAGAGAATTATCGATCGAAAACGGAACGCCTGTCTCTCTCTCTCTCTCTTTCTCTTTCACTCACTTCGAAAGTATACGCGTAGGACGAATAACAAAAGGTCCCCCCGAGTCCTTTCTGGCAGAGCTCTCCAGCAAAAATGTACCAGGAGAGTCTGTTGCTGGCGTTTGGTTTCGATATTCAAGGTCCCCTCTGCGTGTGCGTGTAATGATGATGATGCTTTCCCAAAAAAACAAAAAAAAAACACAATGGCCCGCTTACACTTTGGAGGACACTTTTCGTGCCTGGAGGAGTTTTCCTGTAGTGCTGCCGCGTCTCCCAAGAAGAGAGCGTTATTCTTTCGCTGTCTCAAATCTCCCCGCCTGATCCTGTTCGGAACGCTGGCTGTCTGTTGCCCTCACTTCCTGCCAACCGAATTAAACGCGACAGACCTCCCGTTCCATCCACTTTGTCCTTGCCTGGCATTTGGTTGACTTCTTTCCACGAAGCACGCAGCCACCGCAGCGCAGCCGTCGTCGCACGGCCTATATTGCCGGCTGCGTTTGGGCTGCGTCCCGGCTTGCGTTACGCCGGGAGGGATGAGGGATCGTTTCCTTTTACAACGCATTCGGTGTTGTGTGTGGTTGTGGTTGTTAACAAAAGCGGCACTGCATGGCCTCGTACGGCGGCGTCGCTTCGCAGAAGCGCGGCCCTAAAATAATACTGTTTTCCAGCCTTATTTTCCCGTGCGTTCCGTGCCGGCGTCGATTCCAACCGTTTGTGTGTGGTTTTCCTCGCCTCTCTTCACCGTTCCCCACCCCTCGGGGGTCCACTAAAGAACCGTGAAGCCCGGCTGGAGGTCATTTTCAAAGTCGCCCCTTAGGTCCAGCACGGAGGAAGCCAGGGTGAACACATTAACTGCCCGTTGGCCGAAAATTGACTCTCCAGGCCGTATTACACATGCGGTGTGCATAAAAATAGAGAGAGAGAGAGAGAGAGAGAGAGAGAGAGAGAGAGAGAGAGAGAGAGAGAGAGAGAGAGAGAGAGAGAGA
>JAOEFI010015625.1:0-11984 GCA_034621735.1 Anopheles plumbeus | reverse complement strand
AATGTAGTTTATTGTGTACATTTGGTATCGTGAGTCTATTCTGAAGTGTACGAATGTAGCTTATTGTGTACATTTGGGTAGCCTTAAATGTTTTCATTGTGCGGCCGCCCTTTGCCGGGAACTTCCCACGGAACATGGCGGCCCCGGCACCGAGCATGCGAACCTTCTTCCCATGCGCCAAGTGTGTGGGAACCCGTTTTGAAGATGCTTACATGCAGCGAACGTGATTTGGTTGCTCTGGGACGCAAAGGTAATTAACGGAAAGCCGCCCAAATACGGCAGGGAAAGTGATGGCATTCGACTGGAGGCAGTGAAATCAAAAATAAATGTATCTTTCTGTAATCAAAATGCAAGGGCTTACGGTGAGATTGTTACATTCATATCGCATTCATGTTACATTTATGCGATGAATCACATTTTGAAAAGGTACATAAATAAACACAAGTCTATTCTTTCCATAAGGATGTACAGTTCCTGCCAAAAACTCCCCCAGCCCTCCCAAGCGCTATTTAGCTTTTAATAAACTGCCCGATAAACAACACCCTTCCCTTCCCTTTCTTCCTGCCGCTTTCCATCATGTTTCTCTTTGTTTCTCTCTTTTCGAAGGATCAATTATTCACCAACATATCTATTCCGGAGCGAAACCGCAAAATTGACCTTCCTTATGATAGGGGTGCGGGTATAAAAAAAAAAAGAAGGTGAAGGGAACAAAGCATCGTTTAATCAATATATAGCACGCACAGGTGTGTGCAGGTGACTTTGCTATGCATCTTGTGTTTGTGTTGTTTTTTTTTTATCATCGAAATATATTTTATTTCCAATTTTTTGTCACAGAAGTGCTCCTGCGGATCCTCGTAATAGTGGCTTTGTAGTTGATCGAGGGCTGTACTAAAAGAAGCGGACTCAAAAGTAGTACCTTAAGGATCAAATTTGTGTTGTAGTTAAGTGAACGATTGACGCAATCGGACATTTTTGTAACGTTTCTTCTATTAAAATACTGCTGCCTTTTTTCGTCCTTTTACCAAAACTCCCACTATGCTGAAAGAGCAGAACAAACAAGGCTGCGTTCCTCTATTTTCTTCTTCTCTCCACCTGTGTAGCGTTTTTATTTATTCAGCATCAAAACTTAGCTACGTCGTTAATCATCAACATTGCCCCACTTTAACCCTCACAATTTAATTACGAGCGGCAAATGGCGCCCCCGGACGTTTTGGAATTGATAGTTCTGCTCTCCGCCAACCTACAGCGCACCGTTTAACCGAATCGTCATCCTCGGTTAGGGCCGCCCCCGCCCGGCACGGAAGCCTTGTCAAGGGCGCGAAGGGTGGGCAATTTCGGTATTTCTTTTTTTTTTGTTTCTTGTTTCCGTTTGCTCTTTTTTTACCCCCGTCCACCCGTTGCGGACGGGTACGTTTCACAGGCCGGCGGGTCGAATAATTACATACCCAGTAAACGATACCCCCACTAAACGATAGTTTTTCTTCCGAGCCGACCCATTCCCGTTCCATTCTATTTGTGTCCTTTTTTCCCTTCTGCTTTCTTTTTTTTTTCATACGTCCCTTTGTGGTGTAACATAATGAAGGAGTCACTCAAACCTATCCGCGGCTAATGACAGTCATATTATGTGGTGGTTTTTTTTTTGTTCCACCAAGCCCGGAAAGAAAACTGTCTCGGAAAGTTTACTCTCGGTAATACTCCGGAACCCATGCCCACCCACCGGGAGGGGGTGGAGGGAGAAACCCGAAAACCAGCGCAACTTTCGATCGTACTGTCATGCTGACTAAACGGCGGCTGTTCTCAGCTGCACTAGTGTGAGCCAGCCCGTGCCGTCGTGAATGATTTAACTTATCATAAAACATTCATTATGGTGGGTACTTTCCATAAAAAAAACCGTCTTAAGACAGCAGGCCGTCGAGTCCGCAGTGTTGCAACTACTTCCCATGCATTGTCTACATTTTTTTCCGATGCTATGCTGATCCTCTCGAATGCTTCTTTTCATTGCGTGTTTGTTATTTTGCTTCATTCTCGATACTAGAGCAAGTAGGCTTTTCTCCTGTTGGTGTGATGATGCAAACCAAGAACCAGCGTCACCGTCAAGCGAGAACTCAAGTACTCGATAAAAATGATTGAAATCAGTAGCATGCACAACGAAGGGAACGTTTTAGAGTGCTCGTTTTCGTGAAACAAAGCGCCTGCCCTTCCGACAAGGGCAACATTAATGCCACTCGATTAGCCAGCTCAACGGAACGGCGAATCCTTCGATCGTGTACTACAACCTAAACTGAATGGAAAGATCCGAACGATTTTCCAATCGAATATCAATAAAAAAAAACAATTGAGGCCACCCGGGATTGCCATTGGAAGGGGTGGGGCAGTAATAAAAAAAAATCCATCCCTTTAGGAAGAGCGCTGGAACCACTCCATGCTCGAACCATATAAAGCACCCCTTTGTCGTGTCGTTTTTATTCTAACTCTTCTGCCAGCCAGGACCTGCTCAATCTGGCGCCAAGTTTGTGGTGGAGGAAGGGCGCGCGCCTTTACGTTATGATTTATGTGGCCAAAAACGGGTATGGTGGACGGGTTGAAAGAACCTGTGAAGGGGGCACAGATAGAGCAGTCACTCGCGTCTGCCGCCTGCTTCCGTTGGGAATGACATTCTGCCCGATTGGCGGCAATCGATTGAGAGGAAATTGAGCTGCCGTATCCGGATGCTCGTTCGATTTTCCACGCGACGATCGTCCGAGACTGGAACTACTCGACGCTGCTGCTACTATTGCCTGGTCGCTACCGTTATTACCCTTGTTGTCGATGTTGCCTTCGGTGTGGGAGAAATAAAATATTATTGATCGAATGAAGGGAAGAGGTAAAGTAAGTGTGATCTGTCTATTTTCCTGTTCCTGCTTCCTTACCGCTGCCGGAGGGATGCTCTCGATCAGTCGTGCCAAGGCGGCCGTAAATGGTGCCGACTGGTCGCGAGCACCAAATGGAAACAGGGAAAATGGAGCCGGGATTTTATGTGCCTTTAATGGTGGGGCGCCATTTCGCACATCGTCTTGCAGGGTCGTAAAAAAAGGAGCGACTTCTTGCGGGACAGTAGTAGCAGTCACGCACAGCCCGCACCCTGCCGTCAGTTTTCCGCCGCTCGACCGACGGACGACCGTTCGGTTGTGATTTGTTAACGATTTGCTAGCTTATCACTCACTTAACCGGTCGTCCCGCACCAAACAGCGCATACCTAGGGCGGTATCGTTTGGATTTATCTGGCGGGTTCTGCCACCCTACCGTCCGTCCGTCCGTCCCAACCCCACGGGGCTGACGAAAAGAGACCGAACATCCTATTTTGGCAGCTGCACAGAGGGGATGTCCGAAGTGTCTAACCCATTTCCACCGACGGTGGGGGGGAACGGGCACGTACCGCGTTATCGTGAGGGTCTGCTCGTCCAATTCGGGAAATGGCACAACCGTGGCAAAGATTTCATCTAACCCCCCGCCCTGAGCCCTTCGCCGTTGCCGTCCGGAAAGGGAAATGGAGTGATGCTTCGTTCCAGCAGCGAAGCAAGCGTTCGGAATCTTGAAGAAGCAGTTCCACTGAAGACGTTCATCAAAGCGAGCCTATTCTAGCATGTTGCATAGGTGAAGGGAGTCCGAAAGTTGATGAAAATGATAGTTCTTCTATCAGTTAGCTTGTTTTACGCCAGTTTCATCTCTCCCGCTTGTCACATGCAAGCCAAGTTCTAAATGCTGACCCTCTGCTGCACGGTCTGTCTTTTAGGCTTCCCTCAGATAAGGGTTTCACGGGCTCTGCTCCCCTCTGCTTGGTTTCTTCTCGAAAAACTCCGTAAGCGTTCCTTCACGCCCCCCTCCCCTCACGACGGTAGTTCTCGGATGGGCACGGATCAGTCCCGGTGAGTGTGCGATCGAATTAATGAATAATTTAACTCCCCTTCTCTTTCGCCGCTGGTTTGACCGGCCGGGTGAAAACGTTCGCCATTTTCCACCCTGGGTACGGTTTATGTGCGTGCCCCCTCCTCATCTCCCCGTAGGTCAAGTCGATCGCCCACCGGGGAGGTCACCTTCGAGCAGACCCGGCGAACCGGAACCGATTCAGGTCACTCGCAAGGGCCGCGAAAGCCAATCCGTACGCTCGGCCCCCATTGGACGAGGCGGAAGAAAGCATGTCCTGCTGTTCTTGGGTGGTGAAATCACAACCCTCCAACCCTTGCACTTCGCCCGGTCCGCCGAAGCCGGCGTAGGCCTGTGCGACATTCTTCGACAGTCGGCGACGGTCGGCAAAATTAACATTCCCCACGAGAAGTCGCCCCACCCAAAAGGGAGGAGGTGCAGGTCCTGCGAGCTGCAGTGAACCTAGGGCCGAGAGTTGCCAGTTGGTCACTCGGTACCCGCTCTGTGGAAATGATTTTAATGCATATTTATGAAAGAAGGATCGGACGGTTTACCCGGGAGCATCCCTCCCACCTGCCGGAGACACGTCGGTGGACCGGATAAAGGAAAACCGGGCGGCGCAGACTGGAAAGGGAAATGCATTAGTTATGACGCTTGACTCTCGGCCCGTTCGGATCTTCTTGTTTGCCTAAGCCGCACTCAACCCCCACCCAACAACCCCGGAGGACTCCGCAACCCGATCGAACGTTGCGGTGTAATTTAAATACAGCACCCACCCCCACTCGGCCCACCTACTGCCGGGGCAGTATGATGTGTGTTTTCCGTACCGACACATCCGTCCACCATGCGGATATGCCAACCCGGGCCTCTATTGGCATCGGTTTTTCACTTCCATTATTTTAATGGACATTTTGCCGGAACCGTGCGCTGGCTCGAAAGAAGGCACTTCTTTCCCAGGAGACGCCGGCCCCATTTGCATGTGCTGATTGGGGCCATGTGTTTTGACGCTGGCCCGTGTTAAGTAGGGAGGTAGGTCTCGAAGCCCTGCTGACGAATTCGGAGCGTCTGTCAGATTGACAGTTGACGGCTTCCTCGAGTCGACTGAAGCTGGCACCAAACAAACGTACACGTTCACCTACCCGTGTAGCATTTTTGTTTCGCTTCTACACCCTCCCTGCTCCCGGCTGACCCTCCTACACCTCTCGCAGCCTCTCATCTGACTCATCTGACTGAAGAAAAAAAGATGTTTTCAAAAATAACCTCATCCATGGGCCGCAGCTTTTCTGTTAGCTGGGCGTAATGACGATTAATAGGTTCCAACCACTCACCCCGAAATCTGCCCGATCTACATCCAATGTGACAATATGCTCAACCTTTCCCACCAACCAGCGGCCCCACTCCAACCGAGCCTCCCTTACCTACCTACCCAGCAATTTATTTCGCGCTTTTCCGCGAAACTCCGGCGAGGGAACAAAAAACCCCTACTTGGGTTGATTGATTACAATCAATTTTTTTAAGTCCCATTTTTCATTACAAGTGCCCCCGGCGTACTTGCAATCTCGGCGAAGGGCGCGGACTGGCCCCGCGCCCAGCACTGGGAGACCCCGCGAACGTGAAAGGAGCAGTAGGCATTGGTTGACAAAATGCAAGCGCTGCGCTGCAACGAACCGGTCGCTCCAGCCACACGCGCCAGGGGAAAGCAGAAAAACGGCAGACAGCAGACGGCTGAATCATTGCCCGGAAACGGTTTCATGCGAAATAATTGCACAATCGCTCAGACTGCCGCGGCAGGAGAAAACACCCCGGAACAGGTCGGGTAGGTTAAAGTTTTCCCACTTGCGATTCGATTTGCGTGCATCTTTCGCTGTTCCTCTGGTTGGGCTGTTTCCCTTCTAATTCAGCGCAGCACTCGTGCCGGAGTCTCCTTCGTCGGGTTTCCTTCAATCGGGATATTGAATTACGTCGCCATGCGCACCCCACCTCCTTGGAGCTACCGTTTCCCTGAGCGATTTCGCGAATACTTGCAAACCCATCCACCATCGACCCAGCGTTAACTCATCCCACAATTACCCTCACCAGTCCCTCAAACCTACCCCCGGCGGGTGGGGAGCCGGGAGGAGGGAGAGGGCGATGAAATAACAACGTACCGGCCCGGCGCAAACATCGGCACCGGATCAGGCGACACAGACAAATTGATAAACATTTTTCTTCCGCCACTTTTTTCGCGGATTTAAATCCTGTCAAAACAAAATTTAATCGTACAAACAAGTGCCCAGCCCCGCAGCGTAAGGGGGGCGCCCCCTTAACGCGTCCTTCCCGCGTTCTCCCCCAACATCCCACTTCATTTCGATTGTTCCCGCGAGGGGCGAGTTGATTGGTTGTGATGTGATGGGAAAAAAGATTTACAGAAAAAAGTAAAACAGACGAGCAGTGCCAACCGAATAGAAGAGAGAGAATGACCGAGAGAGATAGTGAGAGCGGGCTGAATAGAGAAAGTGATAGAAAGAGGATATAGGGAGGGGCGAGGAGACAAAAATGAGCAACTCGATCCTGCTGGAAAGCGGAAGCAAAATCCGACGACGCGCGATTGAAGCGAACCATCAATCCCCGGATTCTTTTTCCCAATGGAAACCCGGAACCCCGGGGGCCGGAAAGGAGCATTGTACACAAGCTAAACCTGTAACCGATCCCGGAACCGGTCCGGGATCCTCACATCTCACACACACACGCCCGACGCGAGAGAGAGAAGAAAAAAATTAAATTAGCCTCCACTTATCGAATCATTCGTCAATTTGCATATCGTATCATTTGCCATCATATGGCGTGTTGCGCCCTTCTCTCCTGGCGTGTGGGCGTGTGTCGCGTTCGAAGTTTTTTTTTCTCCCCCTTCCGGTTATTCGTTCCCCTTGTTTGCGGTCTGCCATGCCGCACGCCATGGGCGCACGCTTTCCACGAACCGGGCGCGTTCGCGAAAAAAAACGCAACACAAATCTCTCCACCAGGCACCTCCCCCCACCCCACAATACTCTTCGGCCCCACTGTCATGTGTGTTACTTCCTCCTTTCGTTTCTTTTCCGTGTATCTATGAGATGAGCCTGTTTGCGGATTAACTCGTCCGTCGTTCTCTCTCCCTGGCGATCTCGGTTTGTCAAATTAAATCGTTTTTCCTTTGGAACGTTAGTGAATAGGGTAAGTAGCGTTATCTCTCATGGAAGTACGAACGAACGGGAACCAAATATATAAATGAACTTTAAAAATATATATAAAAATACCAGAAAAACAACATCTGCTGAGACAGTGCAGTGGAAAACAGCCACCTGGATTCGACAGCAACATCAACAATAACAACAAGCAAATTAAAAAGGTTAGACGGCAGCAGAACGGTGGGTGGCGCAAGCAGTGCCCATGCTCCGGGTCCGGGTAGTTCAAACAACTCGAGCAGTAGGGAGAAAGTGGGGCAAGTTTGATCCACGCAAACATTGGTTTGCAATTTTCTCACACACTGTCCCCCGGATGGCACCGAATACCGGCAGGGCGGTTGCCAGCACATCCTTTTGCGCATCCTGTCGGTGCCTCGAAGGGATGGGAACGAAACAAAAAAAAATCAATCGCAAGGGCCAACGCGCGTAGGGTGGAGGTTGGGTGGCCGCCTCCCTTCTTTCTCGTTCTCCCCTCCCGCAGTGGGGCGCTTATCGAGTGAGATTTTATTAAAATGGACAGCAATCCCGGGTCGGGCGAGCCATTTCCACTAAAATCATCCCTCCCTCCCGCCCACAGTCCCCTCCATACAACCGTCCGCCGGCTCCTGTTTGCCAACCCTACCCGAAAACCGACCCCCGGCTCACCACGTGATGAGTCCACGTGATGGTTTCTTGCCGGACGCGACCGGACGTGAGGGCGTGGTTCCGGTTGGCGACCGACGACCGTTCGGAAAATGAACATATTCGTTTGTGATATGTAAAACCTAACCCCTCCCCCCCCCCCCCCACCCTCACTCGTAAGGGTGTTTACGCTGGAAGCTGCGGGCCCTTGGAACTGGGTTGGTCTGAAAACCCCGCAACCGCCAGCCCTCCCAGCCCGCGCTCTCACTCCATCGTTCGGGCACTGTGAAGTTACAAAAGGTCTCTATCAAACACCACCATCTTCCACCATCGCCCTCCCTTCCATGTTTCTACCGACTGATAAACAATCAGTCTACGCACACGGTCACATGCTAACAGCCCTCATCTGCCTTTCGGGGTGGCCCTTTCCCCTTGGGCGGTACTGGCCACCGGGTGCTTTCGAAAAACTATCCCCTTCAGCTCGATTGTTTCAAACACACCGCTTTTCACCACTCGTTTCTGCGTCCCTCCCCCCAGCGTCCATAGGTTGTTTACTACTATTCTGATTTTTACTGGACGTTTCATTACTTGCTCCTTGATCAAACAAAGACACGCAGATGCAGGCCCATTCCGTGCGCTGTTTCCATTCGCTGTTCGCTGCAACGGAGCCACAATCGGAAAACCACAGCGAGCACCGTGCGTTGCGAAAGGCTGAACCCGTACGTAATTGATTCCGCCAGCGCACGTGGTAAATTCGCTGCGGCATCATGCATGCGTTTCACATAACCGAAAGAAAAAACTGCAACGTTTTCCCAGATTGACCTTCTTTTGACATCCGTAAAAAAAGCCCCATAACTTCCGGAGGAAAGATGACACGTTTGGGCAGTTTGGCCACCGTGCACGTTGATCCTGCGTAAGTTCATTACCGAACAGTCCTCGAACTGCACCCCACCTTTTGGGAGGGTGGAAACTATTCCAAAGGATTGTTTGTGTTAGATTCAACCTTTGCGCCAGAGGCTTCCTCGTCGAGCGAGTTTTCACGCCGAATTACATACATGCGCCGAGGTATTGCATTTTCTTGATGGCGTAACGCGGAATGTTTGATTGTGCAAGAATGCAACTTCCCGGTGAGCTTGAACTTTGATGCCGGTTGACGGTGCTCTCGACTAATTAGCCCCCACCTCCTAATGTTCATATTTCTCGCTAGCCTCCATCCAGGAGTGCGCTCATTTCGGTGTCGTTTTCCCGAGGCGTTCGGGAGCCCTCTGCTGGGCTCAACCGGAGCAAACAATGCATTGCAGACACCAGCCGGGATGAAATTCCAAAAACCGATTTCAGATTTCAGGAAAAAATGAAATGGTTCATTTAACTGGCCCAAATTTTTTTTCCTAAGTCTTCTGGGCTCAAAGATATGGCCAGCCAAAGTGAGAAATTTGTAAAAAATTGGCCCTTTTTTGATTTTTTTTGTGTCAACTTTGAACTGAAATTTTTCAAAAAGTATCCATCCAATCTATACATTTTATACCTTTTTGGAAAGGTTATTCAATATTCTTTGTATTTTTGTGCGCGAAACTCGTAATAAATTTCAGCATGTCTGAAATATTTTCAATTATATCGAAAAGCAGACAGAAAAAAATTGCATATTTAAAGTTTGACATCTTGCCATTAAAAAGATCCGTCGAGATCCGTTTTCTTATTTCCCTATTTTGAAGTACAACTCAAATTCTTCCTTTTAGTCAAGAATCAGTTGCTATTTTTATGCACTTTGGGAGACATTCATTTTTTAGTGTGCGTCAATTTACGGTTCGAACCAACTTTATATGGAGCGTAAACATCGCATAGCCGACTGAATGATTTGAAGTTTTTAATGGGTATATATAATACCGACTTGTTTTGGATGTTACAAAAAGTCATCGGAATAGGCAAAGCTGGTAATAGGGGATGAAACAAACCCTCATGTGAAATTATGTACGGGCTCGTCCTAATTGGATTAAATGTGAGAAATCAGTTTCAGGTAGCTATAACGCCTTAAATATAGATCGAATTGATGAGATCGAAAAATCGAATTTAGGCATTTTTGTGTACCTCCACTCTCTCATGCGTCTTATAACAAATGTTCTATGCAAGAATTTTACCTGTGCAATGTGAATCTGTTTTGGCTGTTTGAAACCATAGGTCCTCAATGGAAATGCTAATGACTTAACGCCTATAATAGTTTGCTTGACCAACCAACTACACATAAAAGGTTGTTCTAATAAAAGCTTCGAAGAAAATTGGAGTGCGACATTCGTCAGCAATCAACAATTTGATGGATGTATTCATCCAAGGGCTTTATTGATCAGATCCCTTCGTCACTTCAATTGCAATCGAAAAACGGATGCAAGCTAAGCAAAAAAAAAAAACAAAGTATCCGAATAAAGTTAAAACATTTTTTGCCAACAACCATATTCCGGAAAATAGAAACTGATTTGAAACAACCTAGTATGCAATTTAATTCTGAAGCAGAATCATGCGGAAGTAAGACCTTAAGCACAAGCCGTAATTGACATGATCGTGCTATTACAACATTACGCTATGATAGTTGATACTTTACCAGATCTTAATGTCAATGAAAATCTATGGACAAACTGAAAAAAGACATCAAAACGGCGTGCATCTAATCTCACGCTGCTTGACAAATGACATTATTGAAGAAGAATTGCGGAAAATTGACCCGTTATTTTATAAAAAATGAGTTGAAAGCATGCCAAACCGATCAATAGCACCTACAGAAGCTAATAAAAACAATTGTTGTTACAAATAGTCTTCGTAACCAATCAAAAAATGACGAAAACGTCGAGGGTCCCACTTTTCGTGCACAGCTCAAAATAAGACCTTTTTCTACGTTAAGCGTTGTATTTGGTCATTGTTAATCGATTTTGATCCGTTTATTTTGTTTTCGCATTGCCATAAGGTAGATAAAGAATCTTGGGTAATTAGATTATGGCTAAATGATTGCGCCAACGAAATAAACGAGCGCAATGTCGGAAAAACGCTACATTTTTCACTGTCCCCCATACATTGCACAGCACTCTAGTCATTACAATAGAAAAAAAGCACCGTTTACGCGGCTGAAACTGCGCCATCCGGTGAAAATACCCTGAAACACTTCTATTGTACCTTCTATTGTTATAACACATCGATTTAAGCAGTTTGAAACAGTTAAAACCCAAGTTAACGGAACATTTGATTTACGTTCCGGCATTTGTATGGACGGTGCCCATTGTGCGCTGGCACCGGGATGACGTCCTTACCGATGGGGACGACGACGATGCCGGGAAGGGTGACGAGTAATGCCGAGGCACGCAAATGCGTATTAGCATACACACTTACACACGTATACGCACAGACACACACACACGTGGCGACACCTCTAGGAGTACGGGAGGAAAGTGAAAGTACGCTCGAAAGTCATTCCGTGAAAGTGTCCCGTTGACGTTTCGTCGGCGAAGTGGAGTTCTATTTTCGTTCCCTATTTGGCCTTCGATTTTGCGTTTTTTAACACCCTCATCCTCTACCTCGAGCTCGAGGGCTCCATCGTCGCACGTCACAGCTGGGAAACTGCGTCCGGATTCCTCAGGCCGCGAGTGAATGTTGTTTTCGCGAGCCCACCTTTTCCCATTCAGTTATTTAGGAGCATCGTTTAGCGTCTCGTTTGTGTGCGTGTGTATAGAAGGCAATGGGCCTGCTCCGAGCAGTCCTTTTCCTTTAGAGGTTAAGCCTGTCGAGCGGCGAGCCCACGTTGCGAACGCATAACGCTTTTCGGGGTATGCTTTTTTGGTCCCTTCCTGCGCGTCGCTTTTTGTTTCTAATTTTTTATCGTGCACTTAGGACCACTTACCATCACACCATTGCCTGTGTGTGTGTGTGTGTGTGTGTGTGTGTGTGTGTATGTGGGAAGGGACCATTTTCTTCGTCGACGGAAGTGCGTCGACAAGTCGATGACAACCATGAAGATGTGAAATTTATGCTCGCAGCCGGCACCAGGTGACTTAGGTGCTTAGAGATGGTGCTGCGGCTACTGACGATGACGATGACGATGGTTATGATGCTGAAACAGAGTTGGAAGTTTCCATTGCACCTGAATCGTACGACGGGACGGGACGGACGGACACGGTGGAGCGAACATTTCCTTCTGCTGGCCCGGAAGAAGCTGGAAGCGTCCTTCGCCTGGGCCTCCTTGACTTAGGCTGGTAGGAGTGCCGAGTGGTGGAGGAGGGG
>JAOEFI010015621.1:0-12035 GCA_034621735.1 Anopheles plumbeus | reverse complement strand
GGGTGGGTTGCGATGATTTTATCGGACAAATATTCAGCTCAATAGTTTGTGAGGCAGGGTTGGTTCAGAGGCAAATGAATGCGGCGAGAGACGGACGGCAAGTTATGTCGAGTAGTAGGATCGAACGGAACTCCGGAGCAGAATACACCCTCTAGCGTCGGACGCTGGTATTAGTATCCACGTTTTTGCTCCACTCTGCGTTCCAGTACGTCTGTGTGTATGTGTGTCTGAGTTTTTTTTTTCGTTTCCACCTTATCGCTAGCTCATCACATTCCGATTTTCTCATTGATTGATCATCATCGACAAAACGTCCTCCTCCCCCCTCTTTCCCCAATAAGGGAGGCTTTCACTCACCCTTCCTTCTAAGCCACTTCCTTCCGTGCGCCAACGGAAGAAAGGAATGTCTCTGGCCGACCGGGCCGCAACTCGAGAAGTGAAATGTCGGCTGATCATAATTGCATTCGAGATGCAACAATGCTCACTGTCAATCACAACGAAGCGGAAGGCGAAGGAGGAAATGGAGGGGGGTAGGTGGTTGGCTGCTGGTATGTTGACACTTGTACACAGTTCCTGCTCGCCAAAAAAAAAAACCGAATATCACTGAAGAAAAAACATAAATAAAATCTAGAAGAAGAGGATGGTCATGACTAGCATCCATCTCATCTTCCTTTCTCCGTTTTTTCGTGCATACCGCTTTTCCGGGAACGCGCATCATGTCGTTGCCGTGTCCTCTAATGAGTTAGCTTTTACTATCGATCGTGGACGAAGGGCATGAGCGAGTGTTTGAAAGGGCTAATGAGTCGAAGAGTATGATGGATTGAGAAGTTGCGGGCGCAGCGTGTGTTCTGTCTCTCTCTATTTCTTCCTCCTTCTCTCTGTCTCTCTCCCCGTGGCGTATGCAGAGAAAGTAAGGTGTTTCGATGGTTTTTCAATGTTATTTTATTTTTCCGTTTTCCTGTGATTTTATGCTCACACACAAAGAGAATGCCAAAGCTGATGCCCGCCGGACTCTTTAAACGGCAATAATGTAGTGGCAGAAAGAGCATGACAGCGAGCATGCCGTACTGCAAAGTCCAAGTCCGGCACCAGCATCATCGAAGCACGTCGAATAAATCTTGTTGTAAATTAGAAAGTTTGCCTTGCTCGCGGGGCCCGTGCGCTTTGCTTCTAAATCAGTTCAATGGAAGGTAAGCCAGGTGCACACGCGGGAACACAGATTTTCCTTCCAACGTTTTTAAGCCCCGTGCGATCCCCAACTGCCACCGAACCGGGAAGGGAAGGAGTCTGTGTCCGATCTGCTAGCGGAAGGTCGTCGGAAAGGGGGAACCCTTCCAATGGAAAGCGAAAGTTCCAAACCGACCGGGAGGAAGCCAACCCCCTTTTTTGGTTTTTCGGTGTAGTGCTCACAGTTTTGTGCCGATCGGTTCAGATTGGCTTTTTTTGTCTCCCTCCCAGTGGCCGAAGGGTAGGGAAAAGGTGATAAATTTTGAAGGGAAATTCGAAAGTTCGCCCGAAGGAATCGTGCAGCCATACCGTCCACGGTGGGAAAGGAAAACGGGAAAACATTAAGAATCATTTATTATTTGCCTATGTTTTTTTTTCTTCCTTTTTTAATGGGGCCCTGTTTGGTGCAACAACAACAACAAAAAAGGGTCGTTTCGGAAAATAATCGCCAGACCATTTTCGCGGTTTTCCAAAGGTGGTGTAAAGAAGGCGTGGCGAGAAAGAGAGTGAGAGATTGATTAACTGCAAGATACTCGATTGGAACTTTCTAATCAAACCCGATAACAACTTCTCTAACTGCCGCGGTGACGTTGTTGTTTGTGCCCTTCAGATGGCGTCATTTTGCCGGCTTGCGTACTGGTGGTCTGCGGTACAAAATATAATAAGTGATTCGATTCTTTTAATGTTGCGGTACTTTCATTTTTTTTTCCTACTTCACACTCGAAGGAGTGAATAAATTGTGCCGAAGGAAGAACTGGTTTTGATTATTATTTTTATTTTTCACACCCATTATTACGATCGCGATAAGCGCGTGGAAGGTGGCCGGAAGGGGTGTCGGACGGGCGGGCCGACTGAGCGAGAGTTTTCCGACGCCCGTTTTGTGCGCCACCATAATTCACCTGAATGATTCGCCATTAGCAGTCAAACGGCCAATTCTTCGCGGGCACACAAAAGGGGGCGATGGGATGTGATAGAAAGAAAAACTCCCCGGCTGCTGTTTCGAGGGGGTGATTGTTCCAAATGGGTTGTGTTTTCCCGCACCATTTCTCCAGGCGCAACCAAGCGGAACCAATTCTCGGTTCGGTTTGTGGTGTGTTGTGTGCCCTACACGCGGCCGGCAAGGAGGTAAGGTGTAGTAGTGGCCATCTGCGTCGCGTTAGCACACCTTCCATCAAGCCCAGCCGGGTGATTATTTAGTTTTGGGCAAAATCTTTATCGGTTCCCATCCCCGTGGGAACCCGCAGCATCTCGCCGAATGGGTGCGAAAGGCACGAATTTAAGTAATAGCCGGTAGTCTCGGGCAGCTTATCGGACCGCCGCCGACCAAACATCATCGCTCGAGGATTAGAGGAAAATGAAGAAAAATTGATCCCCATTTCCTGCTTTACTTTCGCCCCCGGAACAGCACTTGGGGCTTTGTTGAAAGTGTGAAGAAAATTTACTGCCCAACGGTGTGGTTTGTTGTCCAAGCGTCCAGGAAACTTCATGCGGCGGATGGAATTTGTCACTGTTTTCCGGGGATTTTTTTCTTTTTCTAAGATATCGATGAGAACAGCAGATGAGGAAGAATAATTAAATTCATTCCACGTGTCGTAAAGGGTAGTTTCTTTAAAAAAACTCAGTTCTTATATGTGCACACGGAAGTTTTGAGTACAGTATGGAAAACAAAGTTTGAACAGTGAGTGAGGGAGTGACCCTTAATACAGCAGCCAAGCAAAATGATCTTCGTTGCTTCGACTACTGTAAGAAATAGTCGGAACGTTGCTTCTATTGTATGTTCTAAATTATTGCTAAAATCGTGCGGAAGGTGAAAGCAATTGCTCAACAAAGTAGATTTTAATAAAATGCCTTCTTCACATTCTTGTTTGATCTTTTGTAGGACGGAAAAATAAGACTCAAAGAAAGGCAAAAATGAAAAAAAGAAAAGAATTCTCCTTTAAAAATAGTGCCAACCAGGATGGTGTCCACAGCATAAAAGAATTGCTTCTAGCTTATGAATCTTTGTCATTCTCTACGTGAAAAATGCAACACATTGTGGCGGTCACGCTGCAATGGCACATAGGCACTTTTGCATAAGAATGAACAGTTTTTGACGGCATTCTTCTTGAACGCTGACCCAAATAACTGTTTCCGCACCGCAAATCGCGAAAAATGCACCGCAATAAAATCAAGGACCGGAAAAGGAAGCATGAGCCAAAGGGGAAGCATGGAAAGGCAGGCCAGCCGTGGCATCGCGTGGTTTGCATTTCGGTATGGTTTGACCACCATGAAACCGGCCGACCGGTGTGGTGTGATTGTGAAGAAATTACTTTTTTCCCCACTTCCTCATACTCAGTGGCAGTCCACCGGATTTTGGGGCGGTTGGCATTGCGGTGGTTTCTAATGTTTTTTGATTCCCCCGTTTTCGTTTTCGTCTCTGGCCGTGGCTGATTTTTCTATCTCTTCTCTCAAAAAAAAAAAAAAAGGTCCCTGGAGTGACTGTGTTGTGTTATTTATGATGGCATTAAAACTAGTTTCCACTTGGAAACTTACTCTTCCCCAACCCGAAACGGGAACTGACGGAAGCATATTCCTTCACACTGTACTGAGGCTTCGTACGTAGTTACATGTAGAACGGGGGAACGTTTGAGGCCAGGCGGGAATTGACGAATTTTTTGAAACAATTACTTAAGTGACCATCCCCATACACCCAGATGGACACGGAACGAAAGTGACAGGGGAAGACAGGGAGGGAGAGATAGTAACGGATGGAAGTGTGGTCCTTGGTAAAACAAATGGAAAATATTGCGAAAGCAATAATGCTAATAACAATAACGCCATAAAGTATCGCCATATTTTTTACTTGCTTGTATTCAGGGAGGGAAAAGGGGAAACCAAGGGACCAGAGAAGAGGGGTAGGGTCGGCATGACACAAACATGTTTCGGCATAGAAATTCCAAAGTTGTGACCGCAGCGGGAGAATAAATAAATAAAAACACGCATTCATATCACGCGAAACACTAGAACTAGACACAAGTCATTTTTCTGTGCCTGTGTGTGTGTGTGTGTGTGATGTAAAATCACATAAATAGATGTCCGAAAAAATGCATAAAGTTTTTCTTATGCCAAACGTCCCTCTTTTTTTTTTGGTATCCTATGACTTCTCTGACGCCATGCCTTTTCTCTTCTCCTGTGACTCATTGTGTTTGTTGGTCTAGAGTTATGTGGTGTAAGTGTGCAGGACTTGTTTTTTTATTTTCTAATTTTATCTTATTCTTCCAAACGATGGAGGCGTATGGAGCAACGAAGAACCGGAAAAAAATAGTGTTAGTTACATGCATTTTTTATGACAGTCTAGAGAAATGATTTCAAAACGAAAACTTCTTATAATACACACACACAAACGCGCGCGCATTGTGCTCTCGATTCGCAAACGCCAAATCTTGGATCTTTGTGGCTGGTGGGGAGTGTGTTCGTGGAAATAATTTATGACCGCAAAACAATTTTCCATTCGTTCTGGGTTTTGTTGTTCTCTTGTGTTTACTCTTGGTTTTTTCCTCCGTTATTGTGTGCGCTGTTGGTCTATGCTGCTGCTGTATGCTGCTTTGTATGCTCGTGATGATGATACAGCTCCACCAAGAGGGTAGCAGCAAAGAACCGACAGCAGCAGTGTCAGATGAGTTGTTTGAAGTTTTATGTTGGTGTTCCATTTTTTTTTTATCACGGACACGTTTTTTTTCCAAGCAAGAAGATGCAGGGAAAACTCCCTCTATCTCTCTTTATCTCTCTCCGTCCCTGTGATACTCCAGAAAAACTAAAATTCGCATTTGACCTTTCGCGTTGAAGATGATAATGGCATGGCGGAGGGAAAACTAACAAAGGAAGAAAGTATCACCATGATGATGCAGAAAGACGGGAGGAGAAGTTCAGAACACACACAACAACTCCCCCTTTTTGAATGTGATTTTTGCTGCCGCAACGAGTTTTCCTCGAAAAGAATGGCACGATTTTTTTTCTCTCACGATCACTGGGGGAAGTGAGAAAACCGGAAAATTGCTCGAACCTAACGTAGAAGCGATTCTACGGTTGAGGAAAAGAATGTAACGAACGCGCGTTTGAGATGCCTTTTGGAAATCAGTGTAGGGACTGCGTTTTCTCGGAACAAAAATTTCTTTATCCGGAAAAATAAACCTCCATTAAATATAATCATAGCGCTGTCCAGGAAGTCGTCGTCCACTCGTACATTAAATATCCTGCTCCTGCCGAAAAGAATCCATTTTCTTTGTACTAAAACATCTTCACAACCTGCGACCGAAAACTAATCAAACTTTACCATTTCTTTTTCTCTCTCTCCATTTTTCCTCCACCAGGTGAGACCCCTCGATAATTGGCAGGTTTGACGTTAATCTAGCCCCAGCCGCAGCTGGCGTATATGGTGATGCTAATCGAACCGAAGGAAAACTGCTGGAAAGCTTTTCCCGCAGCAGCAGGAAGTCGTGAGTGGAAAATGCTTCACCGGTATTACGCGCCCACCTCCAATCTTCTTCCATTCGAACGCCACATGTGTTTTAGTTGGGCTAGTTTTCCACTTTTCTCCGGGAGCTCGCCGACGTGAAGGATAAGTTGTCGCCCACCAGGAATCCCTTTAGAGTGGGTAGGGAATGGAGGGAAAGCTCGTGAGTGCAATCGATGCAAGTGAATCGAACGAAAGAGAAAACACTTTCAGGACATGGTGTGTGTTGTGCTCGCGTTCAAGGCACGTCGATGTGGAGGGCAGTGGTGGCCAACCCTCTTTTCAACCAATCCTGGAATATGTGTTCCAATATGTGGACCTAGAAGTTTTAGATCTCGGTACAGATGTCTGTAGGGGTTCGCCATCTCTGATTCGACGGAAACAGTTCCTGCCTTAAGAGTTCCCTCCACCCTTGCTGTCAGTAAGCGATAGTTGAGCTGAAGGATGTAGAATCGCTCGCAAAAAAGATCCTTCAACTTTTTAGCATAACGAGACTTCCGTACGGGGTATTTCTCGAAGGAACTTGCTCCTGTTTTACTCTCCTACACCATCCTAAACCTTTACTACTCGAGGAAGAACGTCGATCACCGTTCGATAAAAGGATCAGCCCATGGGTTGGTTACAAACGGGTTAAACTAATTTTTCCTCACTGACCACACACACACACCCACACACACTAGGGTATAGTAATTTCCATCTCGGCAAGCACTTAACGGAAGCGAGCGTGCACCTGTGTTATGATCTGCTACCGCAACGTGGGTTCACCGCATCATCAAAGCTACGAGGCGGCTTGGGGGTTTCCTATGCGTGGAGCTGGGGCTGCAATAGCCTTACAACACCCACACTGGCCACATGCGACGCATACTAGACCGAGCTGGTTAGCAACGTGTACCACAACAGGACCGGCAACATCAGTCTTGTGTGTGGTGTATGCCCTCTTGTGCGAAAGTATGATTAGGGGAGGATTCTGAAAAGTGAGCCTGGTGCGCCTACACATTCTCACCATATTCTCTGTGGTGTAGTCTCTGTGTGTGGACCTATATTTTTTTCCTGTATTCATCAATCATGTGGTTAAAGTTAGGAGTTGGGGTGGCCACATGAAAGGATGAAACCCTTCTCCATGCATGTTTTTCACGACTGGGAAAGCAAGAAAGAAGAAGCGAGAAGTAGTTTTTAGCCCCATTTTCCTCCGCGGCGTAAAATAGAAGGCGGCGGCACCCGCTGAGCGTGCCGTTGTTTTGAGTCCTTCCGAGGCAAGATACCCCCCCGTTATGTTTGCAGGAATACCCTTGAGACGACGGTACGCCACGGTGATGATGATGACTAAGAGGATGATGATGGGGCCGGAGTGGGAGAATTATGATTTATTGCAATTCAATCGCAAGTGTGTGTACCAGCCTCACCGAGGCTGCCGCGGAAACTGGCAGTATGGAGGCTTTTCCTTGTCGATCACACACACACTCTTCGAGACGACCTTTTCTTTCAAATGCGTTGTTGAACAAGTTCCACATTTGTTGTTGGTTCTAATGTGTTGCTGTTCGGTTTATTTAAAACTTTTACCGATTGTTCAGCTTGAAAAGCTTTTGATCGGTTTAATAATGTAAAAACTTTTCCCTGCATATCCTGGTGCCGGTACCAGTCGTGTCACTGCAGGAGGAAGTGGTCCTTGCACTGATGCACTTTACATCTTTTAACACGTACAAAGTTCCAAGGTTTGCTTAGAATCACATCCTTTTATGTTTTGTGGTACACTTTTAAGGGGTCGCTAACTAATATGCATGCTTCGTAAGTCCGAACAGTAGAATGTAACGAAGCATCCACTTAATTCATGGAAATGAAAATGCATATTTCGCAGAAATGGTCTCACGAATGGGTCCTCCGTTAACCCTGTTCGCTTCGCTTCTGTCCTGGACACAATATTTCTCCAAAGGACGAACCACAAATGTCAAATTTAAAAGAGTTCCTGGGAACGCTAACATCATGGATGGATGAAATGCCAAAGTGTTCGTTCATCAGTGAGACATCTTGAAGGGTTTACATACAATGACAGAAAACTTGTGCGGAGCCGAGTGACAGTTCATGTCCCAGGGGCTGACTTGCCTTCAGGGTGCTGCCTCCTGCAGAAGGCGCTACTGCTGCCGGCACACCTAAAATGACGATTGCTTGAGTAATGGATTCGAAGATTGCAACTACGAAGTCGTGGGCTACCGTTTGGCGCAACCGAGATACTGTTGTTTATGTGCACATGTCCACGGTTGGTGGTGGATCTTCGCCAAGTCACCAAAAAGGTGTGATGCTGGTGCCAAGAAGCTTGAGTTATCACCAACCTTCCCTCTTGCATTTGCTTCTCGCTCGCGAATGTTTCTCCAGTTTCTCATTGGTGACCTCCGCAAGTGTGTCAACCCGAAAGTGGGCAAAAAGGATCCGTTACACGCGCGCCACCACGAAGGTTGTGCGTGTTCCCCCTTCGAAGCACCCTTCTTTCTACTAAATGCCGTCAGACCTTATATGCAGTTATCTTTTCTTCATGTCTGTCTCCCTACCGATTGCATTCTTGGCGCGCGGCTCCTTGGCAAAAGGTGTCAACTTTCGTCCCATAAAGTATTTATAATCGGCACACACGGGACCCTGTCTCTTTCGCACACAGACACACGGACACGTGTCGTGTTTGGATGATTTGGCCAACACTAAATGACAGCGCCAATTTGTGTCACAATCGACGAGGTGAAGGTTCTTCGGGATCGATATCGTGAGCTGCAGCATCCAGCATCCTTTTAGGAAGACGAGAGAAAAAGTAAGAGAGAGAGAGAGAAAAATAGAAAGAAAGGAAAGTGCATCGGGGAGTTCCATTACGAAGATGGATGATGCAGTTCGCGTTGCCAAATAAAGATATCAATGTCTGACGACGCGAAAACAACACCCGCCGCTTGTCGCCGTCACGCAAATTGATTGTGAAACTTATTTTTGCATTCCGTTCGTCTATGGGGTAACCTTCGTTTTTTTTTACTCTCGCAAAAATGCACTCCGCGGTGGGGCGCTTATTGTTGCATCACCGTTACGCATAGAATGCAGTTCCACTTCTATGCATTTCGTGTGCAAATGTTTGGAATTGTTTGGCTTTTATTCTAACTTTTTTTATTCCTCCAACTTACGCTCGTTATGCTAATTTCAATTTACTACTACATATTTGCACACATGTGAACAGTGGGTCGGTGGTAAAAGGGGGGAACGGTACAAAAAAGGGACAGACGCGTCCCGAAACATGTAAATGTAGTTCAATCTGACAGAAAAAAAACCCACAATATAATCGGTGTTCTGGAGGGCTTTGCCCTGTTGATGATGTGATGTAATAGAAAGACCACAAACGGATTGGAAAAATCCCCCCTCCTCCCCCAAACCCTCCTCCCCTAACCGCTCTGGAACTAAACCACAAACTATTGAACAACCAAAAAAAAAGCCAGTTTGCGGTGAGCTTTGGATTGCGCTGAGATTGTGTTGAGCTTTGCGTTTGATGTTGGTTTGGGGAATTCTGTTGTTTTTTTTTTGTAACGATGATAATTATTTAGATATTTTGTTCAGAACCCCATGCAACCGTTTATTATAATGTTTTTTACTGAAAACAATTACGCTAACGTACGAAAATGAACTCAACATAATCACCCACCTCCCTCCCACCCTCTTGTTTCCCCGCATCAACCACAAACAAATCACGAGTTGTTGAAAAGGTTGTGTGCGTGTGTTTTTTTAGTGTATTGTTTCTAACAACGCGTTCCCAACGGTCTCCTTCCTTCCTCTTTCTCCTCCGGGTCTCAAATGAACCACGCGACGAAGCCCAACGGTGCATAATGATTATACTTTTATAATGCTGCGGTTTCGCGGTGCTGTGCTGTGGTAGATGTTGTATTTTCTCTGTGTGTTTGTGTTTTTTTTTCACGTTTCGTGAAGTAAATTAAAATCTCACTAAACACAACCACACCAATTCCGCCGGGGGTTAGCTGAGCACATCGAAATGACATATTGTTGTGCCGGAGAGCATAAAGAGATTGCTGCATGCATGCCCGAATGGATGGGAATTTATATGCAGTGGCGCATATGAGGGTTTGCGCTCGAGAATGAGAATTGCACCACGATGTGACAAACGGACACACAAGGTTTTTGGGTTCGTTTTATGTTCCTTTCTTTCCCCGGCCCTGTTGGGAAACTCTTTCGCAAGAGTTCGGAACCTCAACACCCGATCAGTGCATTGTTTGTCGCCGTCGCGTTCGGCAGGGGGTGACTTTTCCGCCCTTCTAATCGACGGACTGCGGCCGGGAAGGGAAGGGAAAATTGCAGCGACATAAATTCGGGTGCCCTCCACCTTCCCCACCGGCTGCAGGAGAAGAACCGAGGAAGGTCGCGAATGCTGTTGCTGCCGCCCAGCATAAACATGTTGCGCGCATCGATGCACATAGACAACATGTGCTTTGGTGGCAAGTCCCCCCTTTTGGATAACGGGTTTGGTGGTCGTTCGGTTAATAGGAGAAGGTAGCTCTATCGTTCAGATGCTACGGGAGTTCATTGTTAAGCTCCGAGATAGGAATGATTCGAGTCTTTAAAGCACGCCTAGATTGACCATTGTTTTCGGCCAGTAAGGGTGGAATGTGATGGCTTTGTTTCTTCGCTCTCTTTCTCTCTCACTCTGTCTAATGATGCAGTTTCTGTGTTAGCTATTAAGGGTCATTGTTGCCTGCCGGGTGGGTTAACATTCAGTGGACCGGAACAGGTATTAGATTCGTTTTTTTCCTTCCCCGATAAGCATTTCCTTTTCGTTGATTGTTTTCGAGAAAAATAGAGATACGTTCCTGGTGCATTTCCGACATTGTTTTCCAACATAAAAATAGAGCGAAATGTTTACAAATTTGTAACAAACGAGGCCCACATCATTTCTTTCCGTTTGAGGTTCATTCAATTAGACTCGAAACTCGAAAAAACAAACGAAAAGTTACAATTCAATTAAAGGAAATGAGTGAAAAGACTAATGGGTCGAGAGAAGGGACAAAAAAAAACCCCCGCCAAAGTTTTTGATTTATTCATTCCTCAACACCGACACGCGATTCCTGATGTCGAAAGGAGGAAAGAAAAACGCGCCCGTAGAAGTAAACGAAGTTTGCGACGAACGGAGTTTACGGAAAGTGCGGCAAACACTTCGTCACCTCGTCCATTTCCATTCGGTCCGCAGTGTGTTCATTTGCTGTAATTGCATCCCATCATTAAAGGTCTGCGCCGTGCGGGATAATTTGTCATCAGCGCCACCGTTTCCGGAGAGCAGTGTGTTTGTATGTCTTGGCTGTGATAGCGGGAGGGGGAGAGAGCTAGAGACGGAGACAGTGTTTAACCGCCGGGAGCTAAAAGTTCATCTTCGATTCCAGCACGTTCACGTCAGACACCCCCAAAAGAAAGGTTGGCAATAACTTTCACGACGAAGCCGCCCTACCCAACCGACCACCCATTCCATCCACCCACCCACCCACATAATTACTACCACGGTAGCGACCGGAGTGTTCAATTTTAAAATTTTCGGGTGCGCGCGAGCGCGTGAGAACAACGTGCGCCCAGTTTTGCCAAATGACAGAACCGGCCGGTGGTAGACAGAGAGACGAGACTGTTGTAGAAATCTTTCATTTCTGGCCATCTGTCTGTCGGCACTTCATCACCCGCGGACCAGTAGCACCGTGGAGCACAGGAGGAGGAGGGGGCGGGTTGTGGGACAGCCTCCTTTCCATTCACCGGGTTGGAGTCATTTTCTCCCCACCCGAGAAAAAGGGGTAGGGAGTGGGTAACCTATTTTTCTTGGCCGCCACCACCGCCTAGCGGGCCGAGCGAAAGAGATTGAGACGAGCCCTCGATCGCGAGGGAGACGAATCCATTGTTCCATCCGTCCGTGAACAACCCTCCGGGCTCCGAACAAACCGAATCCGATCGGCCGCAGCAAACCGCAGCGCGCGCGTCAAGTGGAGTGCCAAGCGTCGTGTGCAGAAGGCGTTGGGCGCGAACCATGGGCCCGTACCGCAGTTATACTTTCTTCCATCAATGCTGCTGCTGTCGGTCGGCTTTCGCGGAAAGTCTAATATTATTTCTTTTAGGGGCACAACGGGTACCGGTGACAGGGGGGGGTCGATTGGTCGTGTTCCCGATCTGGGAAATGTTATTAAATATTTGAGCAGCGAAGAGAAAGGCCTCCGCGTGGTCCGAGGTCCATAAGAAGGTGCAGCTAGGTGGAGTTAAGACAACTAGAAGAACCAATGCTGCACCATTTTGTTGTTTCCTTTCACCCCCCCCC
>JAOEFI010015620.1:0-12043 GCA_034621735.1 Anopheles plumbeus | reverse complement strand
CCTCTCCACCGACGTCAAAGGGTTGTGGTGGTCCATGGGAGAGAAGGTGACGTTTTTCTCCGTTCCTGGTTCGGTTTCGTAAAATTACATCCTGCCGGTTCTGAAGCGCTTTTAATCGCACGTCTTGGTAGTGGTCGTAGTTTTTTTTTTTTTATCACCCATTTTCCTCCCACACTTTTCTGGACCAGCGAACGGCAGACGAACGAACGAACGAACGAACGAACGGATTGCTTTCTGCGGGAAAGGAGCCTCAACACTTCTTAGTGGAGAAGTAGTGGTGGCGCCGGTTCGGAGAAATCCACCTCCCCGGGTGTCTTTTGCCGGATCGAGAGGATAATGTGATCCCGCGCCGAAGAAGAGGGTCCTAACCGAGCAATCCCGGAGCGGAGCGGAAACATAATGCTCCGCTTAAAGTGACTTAACGAGCAGCATCATGTTAGCGGGATGAGCGCCGTCTCGTGTGCCTTATCGCAAACGACGCTCTCGTCGCATCACTCACCGTCCGTCCGTCCGTCTGCGTTTCCTTCTATTTATCACACATTTTCACGCTCCTTCGTTCGGCAGCATCAACATTGTCGGTTTGCGACTTTGTGGCGGGTTATCTCATCGCAAGAGCTTTGCCAAAGGGGGGAAAACAAATCGCCCCCGGGGGAGCTCTACCCTGCACGCTAGAGCAACCTGCCACCTTCCCCCAATGCGGTAAGAGAGAGAGAGAGAGAGAGAGAGAGAGAGAGAGAGAGATAGAGAGAGGAGGAACGTGAAGTCAACAACTATTTTTAGGGCACCTGTTCCGCACCTCCCACCACCCTCGCTCACCAACAAAACCATCATCATCGCGACCGGCCAAGGCAAGCCGATTAAAATGGTGCCATCGCGGTTCGGCTGATGTTCGGCGTAAACTTCAAAAGGACCTATTTCCCGGAAGAAAAAAAAAACGCTTTACAGCTCTCAGGTAAATTGCTAATGACCGAAATGAGATTATTGCCAATTTGTAATGGCACAGAAATGAGAAGCGTGCTCTAAATAATCAATCCAGTTCATATCGGGACGAATCGTCTAGCTCATCGGGACATGTCCTGAATTGTGGAAATATATATTTTCCCGTTGAATCGAAGCTTATAGAACTATGTTTAGAGAGAGAGAGAGAGAGAGAGAGAGAGAGAGAGAGAGAGAGAGAGAGAGAGAGAGAGAGAGAGAGAGAATTAACTAGAGCTTGCAGCCCTGTTTTGAATCCTTGATTTTGCCAAAGTTCGTTTAATTCAATCTTGACAATCTAATCCTTCCCTTAAGTTCTGCAAAACCCCATTTCTGCGGTGTTGGTGTCGGTGGCTCGTCGTGTCGTAACAATAATTTACGGCAATTCAACTCGTACCTTGTATGCATAATTAATCGAATTGTTGTAACATAAACCCCACTGGACGATGTGATGCGCGGAATGCCTCCCCGCCCTCTCACTTCCTCGCCCACCTCCCTCTTTGGTGAGTTTGCCATCAACATCCTGAATAATAATACACTTTAGTTCAATAGGCGAATAGGGATGTGTGTGTGTGTGTGTGTGTGTGTGAAACAGTAATGTTGTGAAGCAAGGGTAGGAAACAGGACAACAAAACAATCACCCAACCTCAAACGGTTTTCTGAAGGTGGGCTGTTTTGCCACCCAACGCGGGGGCGAGCAGCGACGTACCGTACCGGCTCCTTCTTTGGCACACCATAAATCAATTGATCTCGCGTTGTCCCCGGCGCGGAAACTTCCCACCGTACCGTAGCGTCGTGTGCGACCGAGGAAAAGCAAAATATCCGACAACCGAGACCGAGAGGCGCATCCTTCATCCATTCCGCCTTCAAACGAGGAGGGCGTTCTTTCCACGCCAAAGCATAACCGACCGACCGACCGATCGAGGGCTCGCTGGAAATGTTTTCGATATTTCATCCCACTAACTACATCAGTCAACCATTTATCTGGCGCACGGAGTCGGAAAAGTCGCTGTTGCCTCTGCCTCTGTCTCTTCTCCCGTTGGTAGCAATATTTCAAATCGAACGTATCTCCTACGGTCCGGATGGGTTTCTGGGGCTTTTTGCCTGTGGTACCAATGCGTCCGTAAATCCCATAGCGATTTCAATATGATGAATAGCCCACATCGATTGAAGGTTGTTGTATGGTAGTTGTGTATTTGAAAGTTTGCGAATTATTTGTAGAAAAACGTTCCCAGCTCCTTCGGCATGTTTCACCGGAACACTTTGAAACGGAACCTTCAGCCACAGTTACTGGAGGACGCAAGTAAACCGTGTGTAGCTGAGAAACACATATGACAGAGATCGAGTGGTAATATACTGGAGCCCGCCGGGAGTTAGTGGTTGCCATGCGAACCAACTGTTTCGCGCCAAGCCATCCGGTGGATGGTCGTGACGTTGGAATGGTGCCGAATGGACATCCACCCGCCGGGGGGAACCGCCGTAGGTGTGGGTAGAACAACGCCACCAGTCGTAGATTGAAGGCTCTGAAAGAAGTTTTTCTTCGTGGGTTTCCACAACCAGCGACCGCTAAAGGAGGGGCTGTATGACTTCCATCAATTTTCCTCCCACATCGGGAAGGGAAACGTACCACACACACACACACACACACTCACACACGCCGTGATGGTTGTGGTATTCATAGGGACGCCGCAACGAGCGCACCAATTCGCCGGAAGTGCTCGTGCTCGAACTCCCCGAAGAGTCCTTGCCCCCGGTTGCGGATGTGGCTGCGGTTGGTCGGACGTCGGTCTCGCACGCAACGTTCCACTTCCTCAAAATAGCGTACGTATGCGTATGTGTATGGCTGGCCTGGTGCTGCCTATTATCTGTCAGTCAGCCAAGGTTTGGGATTAGGTTCTGAACGGAGAACCCTGTCCACACGAGCGCGTGAAGAAAAATGTGCAGCTAATGATATTTATTCTACTCCGCACTCCGATCGAAATAGGGACCCCTTGGAGGAAACAATAGGATACGCCGAGCCTTGCCGGGAACGGGGGGACAAGGCGCATGGCGAACTGCATCATCCCCTCCCCCCCCCCCCCCCACCGGTCGGTGCGGCCACGTACCGACGGTCCTGGCTGCACTCGGGCCACCCGAAGGCCCCGGCGTAACTAATGGGACCAGGAAACCCGTTAGACAATGCATTGCGCATCATGCATATGTATGCCGACGGATTGCCCCTGGGGAAAAGCACGAACAGAATCGGAAGGGTCCCATCCGAGGTGGTAACGGTGAAAAATAAAAAAAAAACACCCGGTCCACCGAGTGGCGAAAGTTCACTTCCAACTGGCGGTGGGTAAAAACCAAAGCAGAAAGCCCGCAGTGTGGAAGTCCTCGTCATAACACTCGGCTCTGTGTTCGTCTGTTGTTTATTTGCATCATTTTCAGATCGTGACGGTACACTCCGGTGGTCTGTAAGGGGGGGGCGGGGGGGCTAGCTCTGTATGGGGTCATTTTTTGCTTCTTTCTATCTGGTTTCCCCTTTATGCTCCCCCCCCGGGGGAGGGGCAACCTGTGGCAACCTGTGAACCGGCGGAAAAACGGTACGACTGAGATGGAGGCGCACACGTGCAACCGTACATTACCCGTCCGGACGCTCAGGTCCTTCCGAGGACAGCAAAAAACAAAAAAAAAACGAAGGATCCGTCTACGAAATGGAAACTAAATAGAATTGACAGCATAACGGGATTTCGGACGAACCGACCAACTCTGTCCGAGGGAACCTTACAGGTGGCACCATTCGGAGTACATGACGACAAAAACAAAAAAAGAAAACGCCCATAGGCATTTGTCATATCTCCTTTCTCCGGATATTTATTTTTCTTCCAACCGCCGGTCGAAAATATGTCGCCCCCTTTTCACCTCCCCTCGTCCTACGTTTTGGCGTTAACCATGTGTTACTTAAGTATCCTTTGACCCGGCAGTTTTGGTTCTCAGAGACACATATTGCTCTAATGGAGCGACAGATCGGCCAACGGAACATTGTTGATGGGTTATTAGTATTTTCGGGGTGACGCCCAAGCCTGCCCTTTTCCACTGATCACTGAAACAGATCCCTGTAGCACACGATGACCATGGTCAGTGCCTGTTCCAGGACATAGGGCAGTCCGTTGTTCGGCAGTCTTCACTGGCACACGGTGAGAAAAACCACAGAAACTGGTTGCGTTAGTAGACTTGCATGTGTGTGTGTGTGTGTGTGTGTTTTTGTCGTCGTTACACCTGTTGTAACCCTCGCTCGTTAAATGTGATTTAATTCTGTACGTGACATGATGTTCACCGTGGCTCCTCGGTGTCCTACGACCGCATGATAGACTACGACGGCGAAAATGTCATCAGTCAACAATGTCCTAGAAATAGTATGGCACAGGACATCAATCTGGGTCGATGGATGAAAACGAATCCTGCCCCAAAACTTAAAAACCCAAAATCAATCAGTGCAGGGTTACAATAAGCGTCTCCGTTTTTTTTCCGTCATCGAATATTCCAACGATAATCTTCTGATCGGAGCAAAAACAAATCATAAGCTTGATCCACAACCTTTTGGCGAAAAAAAGTCCTTTTTGCAATTAAGAGAAAAACCTCATCGATATGCGAAGAATGCGAAATAGAAATAGAACGCAAAAATCAGCACACATTTCACGCTTCGCATAAACGTAGTTACATCAGCCACGCTAAGCTCTGGCCTCCAACCGGTGCCAACCGCCCTCCTGGCTGGAATTTTCCGCTCTCCAGTAAAAGTTCGTGAGAAGAATGTTAAAGCTCATTAACTTTCAATTTGAAAAAAAAAAACATGTGTCGTGCGCCTAAGGGGATTTTATCCATTAAAGTTAGCCAGAGCGTATCGGTACACGTATTAAACCAATTTGACCGATTTTCCGGGAACTGCTTCCTGCAGCATCACGCGTGGGCGCTAGTGGCGTGTGACACCTACCCGGGGCACACATTTCATTTCGATCGGAACCGATACTTGTCTCCGGTGTCATAAACTGTTCCGGGCGTCGTGGCCAGTCCCATTTGTGCTAACGCAATTGCCAGCCTCGGGGGCACAATCGATGTGGCGTGACCGTAATTATGATTTCACTGCAGCGAATTTCCACGGTTCGAAGGGTGGAGGACGATGCACAACATGTGGGTCGCCCTTTGCAGGAACCCCCCCCCCCCCCCCCCCCCGGGGCGGCAGTGATACCCAGTTTTATTCCGACGAGCGTAATTGAGAGCAATTCCGAGAGTGGAAGGACACGAAAGGAAAACTAGTGGCGATGGGGCGATGGTGACGAAAATTAGTACTTCAGTGAGCAGTCGAAATAAATATAGTGTCTGTTTGTGTCCAGCATCCCCTCCCCCAACAAGGATTCCTTCCTGTGACTGTCTGTGCAATTGTTGAACGATATTCATACGAGTGTTAGTGCCACCAACATTCACACTCCCAAAATGACGGTATGAAAAAGCCACATTTTATTGGACTCGGTCCTCCTCGGAGTTATGCGGGGGGGCTTTGTGTCTGGTGTCTTATTGGGTGTACTAAAGTCCTGTGTAAAGCAAGTCTCGTTCCGGTGGCCTATTGGATTATCGTGCTGTTTCCGAAGCTCAGTGTTCGATTTACGGTTGGCTACCAACCGATGGCCGGCCACTGTGTCTGTGCGCGCCCCGGGCGGAAAATGGGCGGTTTGAGCGAAAGCTTCGCTGCCGATCGATAGGAAAAAATACTTAATTAGATCACACTGTGCAATAGATGAGGACAGTATCGGAGCATGTCGTCAGTGAATACCGAAAGGAGACATCATTAAACAACGAGGATCAAAGAGAGTTGTGAAAATTTTTCCATCCAAGACTGCTAAGAGGCTAAAGTTCCTACTATAATTTAGTAATTTGTCCACTCTCCTTTATTCTTAAACTTTACATATTTCGTATATTAAAGTTTAGCATAAAATCATGAGTAACGACCACTTCTACTTATCAATTGTTGTTTGGAGCACTTGAATTAGTTTCAGTCCAAAAATAGTCTCTCAATATGAGCCAACATTTGAAATCATTATTTTGCTTAATTTTAGAAGCAAAGTATCTCTGCTTCCCTCTCTTCAGTGTGCCGTTCTCCACGCACTTATAAATACACAACACATTCCCTGTTCCGCCGATACGCAGTTCTTTTCTACCATGGCAATTCCTTCGCTGTTACTTTAGACAACCAGCTCGACGACTACTGCTGTGTTTTAAATTGCGTCATGAAAAATTCCACCTCCCGAGTGGTCTAACTAGACCTCGCAGACTCCAAGAAGAGCAGTACACAAGTGAGAAAAAAAATAAATAAACCTTGGAACAACTTCCCTCGAACGTCTGCGTATTTTTTTTGTTCTTCGTTCCTTTCCGTTCCGCCCATCGTCAACCCGCTCGGCATGGTGTTATGATGGACGCATGGATGTGGCCGGAAAAGAGGCAAATCGCTTTCGTTAAGTGTGGAGGAGGAAAACGCCGACGAAAGATCTAAACCTAAACAAACGATCTGTTTCTTTCGCTTCGTCCCACGTCGATCATTGCGAGGCAAATGGCCTTTTCGTCGCCTTCGCCGCCATCGTCAGAGGCAGCATAAGAAAAGTTCAATGTACGCCGGAAAATAAATAAAGACAGAAGAGGCAGCCGAAATAAAGTACACTCTGATTTGAGTAGAAACAGAAGACACGGAATTATCGTTACGTTAAGAACAAAAAACGAACCAAAAATTTGTATAGCCAAAGATAATGCGAAAAAGGATATCGACATAAGCAAAAACTCCACGTTGGAATCGGAAAGCACCGGTGCCAAGCATACCCGCATGTTGCCGGCAGGCACGATTCATCTGCAGCAAGCAATGCATCTTCCAATTTATGGTCGTAAAGACGACGACTGCGCCAAAAAAAAAAAAAGTAACTTATAGTGAACTGGCCCCAGCAAAACACTACAGATGGCAAAAGTTTTCGCCAAATTATTACCGATTTATATAACTGCTAACTGTCCATTACCTTCGCTTCCCTGGCAATTCCAGTATGAGAGAAAATTGTCCATCCAACAGGAGACCGACGATACACACGGGCATCGATAATCAATAACTAATACCATTTCGATGGCACTGCAGCTCCAGTTCCACTGCAGATCGGAGTGGCGAATTGGGTCGACAGCTATTTATTGCTTTCAGACGATTTATGGGTGAGAACAGAACACAAGAAAAAAAGGAGGAACAGAGTCCTGATACGCTGAGGAATTTGAATGCACTGGAAACCAATGTTTCTCCCTTGGACCACGTATTTGTGGAAACTAGGAACCGTTCCTTTCCACCAATAGCTACCGGCAGTCCATCGTAGTTACAACAGTCATAGAGTTACGGGGTTTGGTAGAGAAGGAAAAAACATCCGAACCAGAAACTCGTAAATTGGGTCTCGCTAGTAGATGCAATCGCAATTAGCACTTCCGCTAGCCGGTTACGGTTACCGACTCCTGCGTCTGGGCCGGCGCCGAGTAGGTGCCCGTTTCTGGCAGACTTGTGATGTTATTTGGCTATCCATTGCTATCCATTGCATGGTCGCCCTCAACATCATCATCATCATCATCATCATCATCATCGTCACCGAAAGCTCATGAGAGTCAGATCGTTTTTGTTTTTTTGTTCCACTTCGACCTGGGATGCCTTTTTCCAACTAGAGAGAGTAAATTCATTTTCCGGTGAAAGTTATTGTTTGTTAGGAAAACTGATTTCATGAGGGGAGCTTCTTTCATGCGAAGGTAAATCAGGAAAATTACATCATGTTCAAGTGCATCCACTTTGGCCCCCGAAGAGATATGCCCAACTTTTGCGGCAAATACCCACCCGTGGGTGCCCGTCAAATTATTGAATTTCAAGCATTTAAAAGTTGGAACAAAAATGGGAACAGATCGCTGCTAGACGTTCTCTTCTTCCTGCCGCGCAAAACATGGCCAACGACAAAACAAGGTCGTTGGGGTTTTATTGTACATCGTCATTTCAAGTTCCTCTGATCAGCGTTACATAACAATATCTACAGTCGCACTACAGTCGACGGTAAACCGGAATCGCGAGACGCACGATCAAAAGCAGTTCCGACCGGAACACATTGTTTCTCATAAATATTGACGTATCAAGTGTATGCCTATGCTGTAGAAACAACATTGGCTCGCATTGCTCTTGGGACATTGTAATTGGTAAATTGAATCGTGCAAGTGTGCACCATTTGTCGGGTGTAAACACAACCTGGGTGGTGCCACCTTTATGGTTGGCTGCTGCGCAACGATTGCACGATTGCACTTTGAGTGCACAGGAAGGATGCAGTACCCGTGGGTGGCGCTGCAACGGGGAACTATATTGATCGTATCACACGCCACAATTTGTGCACGAAGCCGCACATTAAAAACAATGAGACTGACTGAAAAATTAATGCACATTGGCATGCGAGAGCCCGCCCAGGGGCAACTCAATGTGATAACTTACCACCGAAGAACTGCCCGGGAAATCGTTCCGTACTCGGTGAGGGATAAATGATGTAAAGAAATTTATAAATTGTTGTATACTTTAGCAAAAACCCATAACAGGCAGACACGTTCCGGGCAAAGATAAACAGGTTTTCCTCCCGTGGCAGATACGCAAAAGATGCTCTAATTAGTTTGAGCACAGAAAAGAAAACCAAAACAACAACATGGAACAGCTTCCAATTATCACCTTATGCGACTCTTCTAGGTTCTCTGCGTGGAGCAACTCCTTTAGTAGGATTTTATCTTCTCCGTAGCAAAAAAAAATGAACTCTGGCTTGGTGCAATGGTAGACTGTTCTTTCTTTATGCTGCCGGTGCCGGAAAGAACGATCTCCTTGTGGCGCAGGGACGAATTACAAAAGCAGAATTATATTGCAGCGAGAAGCACTCAATTAAGGCACGGAAGGAAACGTAACGAACGATGTTTCGTCGCTCCGGTGGATATTTATAATACTTCATAGCAAAAGCACGCTGAACGAACAGTGAACGATTACATCGCTTTCGACACATTTTATGGTAGGAAAATCCACCGATAGGAGGGGTCATATTTTCCGATCTCATTAAAGAAACCACCCTCCCCAGCTCGTACGGTACGTGTCACATTCCGGCGACACTAATGACCGATAGCGCGGATGCTTAAGCCATATGTCCATTCACGCACAGGTTACACACGGGCGGCGTAGGAGTCGCCGATCGGGGCAGTCCGGAGGCCGCGATTAATAAATCATTTCCCCACTCACAGAGGCATCCCCAGGCGGGAAAGATGAGGGAGTGTCGGGGCATAGATTTACCGGTAGAGTAATTGATTCCGCCTCTTCACCGTTCAAAAACCATTGGCTGATGCACATCATCTGTGGTCATATGTAACTCAGTTCGAACCCAACGTTGGCTGTTGGCACGTTGGGTTGATGGAGTGAGGGAGGGATGGTGGGAGACGAAACTTTTATTAGATGGCTAGCATAGTTGGCCACTGTGGACAGTGCCTGAAAAAAAGCGCCGAAGAAACGTGCGTCTTCGCTCATCGCAAGGCAAGGCAATAGGCCAGATGCGCGCTGTTGCTGACTTTCCACTGGCTTGTTCCGGTTTCCGGGCACGTATGGGACATCAATTCGAGCGCACCCCAACTCCAGTTGGCCGCCGTGGGGTTGATTCGTCTAGTGTTAAAAAAATATAACACCGACAACACGTCCACGCTTTCCTATGGGCGCTCTGCCGCTTCTTCACCCCGGCTGGCAGCGAAACACACGAAGAGAGATGATTGTCATTCGACTTCGTTTTTATCAGTCGCTTGTTATCACGTCGTTATGCGCAACATGCCCACCATATGTAAGCGATAGGGAAACATAGACATGTTGTGAACAACACACTGGAACGCGTCAAATCCCAAAAGAAGGACAGGGCGTTAATCTAAACTGCCCCAACCTTCCCGAAGCCCGGTAAGAAAGGGCAACCGGAGCTTCTTATCACACCACGAAAATAAATCCTCTCTTGGGAGTTATTTTATTAACACTCGCCTGTGTGAATCAACCACGCGTTTCGGTTGCCTCTGCCCTCCGCATCTTCGCGAGGCGCAGATTTGCCTGACCTTTGTCGACCCCGTCCATGTCGTCTGCGAAGTTCGCTCGAGGTCTTGGTAATTATGGGGTCGCCATGTTTTCAGCTCTCCAATGTAACAAACACACAGAGAGACTAGCACGCATGGCTTTTGTATGTGGGCCGCACACAGGTGGACAAAAAGGTACCTTGGTATTTTCTAAAGGGTTACGAGCCGGATTTTACCGGCGTAGTAAAGAATGTAATTCCGCCAGTGGACCGGGCCGGTGCATTTACTTACGTCGAAGCGGTTCTGGTGCGGCGTGTAATGATCGGCGAGGGCAGCTGCAGATGAGACGGGCTGGAGGGAATGCTGGAAAGCGGCGGTCCTGCCGGTGTCTTTGTCGGCGTAATGATACCGGTTACCGGCTTGTCGTCGGCGGTAATCTGGATGCTGCTGGACATGGTGAATCCTGTTTTATGCTTTGCTACTTTCGCTCGGGTAATAATGCAGCTGCAAGCGCTTCGTAAATCGATCACTGTTGAATTATTTCGAACGTTTCGCCGAACTCCGAACGATAGAATCGATTTTAACTTTTTTATTAATTACACCACACAACGACCACTCGGAATTTATTCTGCTGCCTAAAATCGCACTTCAAAGCTCACTTTTCCCTTGGGAAAACCGTTAACGGCGACGCACGATGACTATCAAAACAGTCGCCCAAAATCGTGAAGCTACTGGTGAATTTAAACAATTTAACCAAGGAATCTAGCAACTTGAAAGGCTTTACGGTGACTGCCTTCCTCTGGGTCGTGAACCGACGAACGCTGGCGTTTCGTTATATGAAAAACAGCGATCGGAGGAAACAACAACGTACACAACCGATCCCGCTGAAGTGTTTCGGTTAACTGATGCGAATTGAATGTTGAGGATTCACAGCAAGCATAGTGCTGGTTGGTGTTGGTGATACAAACCGAATGTCATTCAATTACTAATACCATCACGGTGTTCTCTATCGTTCTCTTTCTACAACACCTTTTTTCCAACAAATTAATATATATGTAATTATGTCGTCACTGTCAACAACATAAGGAATGAGTTTGGAAAAAATACCAAAGCATAGCTGGTTTTCAAAAATAGTGTATTTATTCCTTTTAAACAATATTGTTTACATGCGAATGGCATGCGATGTTTTCGATATGTTTCAGTCACTTGCTTGCTCTCCGGAGGGGCGCGTGGATGCCTTTCGTCGTCCATCAAATGGACGATCAATCGAGTTGAGTCAACTTAACTGACTTGACGCGTTGAGAAGCAAAGCGTTTCAAAGGGAACAGAAATTGACGATAAGTGTAGTTCCAAAAGTTAATTGAAGAATTGAGAGAAGTGTGGCAATCAAAAAGACTTTGGTAGTTAAAACATCGCTCGTGTAGGCTAGCATTTATTTTGTAAATACCATGTAATTTGGCTCGCAAAACTGCAGCTGTCAGTGCTTTGTTTACGCGTTTCTTCCAAATCGTTCAGATGCAGGCGCCACAGTTAGGTTGTGTATTTCTTTAGCGAATTACAACCAATGGGTCCGTAAAGCCCGTCTCGTCTGGTCGAAAATGGATTTATCAAACAATGCATCACCGGAGGAGGAAGGTGACAACGCCAGCGAGGATACAGGAGAGCATTACTTACGGATGCCATTGAACAGCTCTCTCTACGACGTCTTTGTCGATAATTTTGAAGCCTCCAATGAGCTTGAACATCCAACAGTAAATATGGAAATCGATTTAGTCCGCATTCAGCAGGGTATGTTCTCGCCCGTTATAATACTCACCAACTTGAACAACCTACCGGGTATGCAGGGATCGGTCGAGATCAATCCGCCTCAAAACAGCACTTCCGAAGACGGAGAAGATCCTGTACAACCTTTGCCAGTATCATCACCATTAGACCTCAGCAGTTCAGCTGAACAACCGATAGAACCTCCCAC
>JAOEFI010015617.1:0-12072 GCA_034621735.1 Anopheles plumbeus | reverse complement strand
CCCCCCCCCCCCCCCCCCCCCCCCCCCCCCCCCCCCCCCCCCCCCCCCCCCCCCCCCCCCCCCCCCCCCCCAAGGAAAATGAATGGAAAGGGAAACCAATGCCATACAGATAAAACGTACGTCACAGCTGAAAATCCGACTAGGATTAAGACCGAAAAGTGACGAGTGGATCGACGCTGACGCGAACAGGGTAGGCGGGGGGGCGGGGGGAGACACTCCGGTCACTCCGGAGCGGCGGAAGACCTTTTCCTTTGCGATATGACACACACTGCATAGTTCACTGGCACGGGGGGAAAAGGAGAGGGATATGGGGGAAGGACGAAGGTTCCAGGGAGGATCGGAGAAAAACTCAATAGTTCGTCATCGTCAGACGGCACAAGACGGCATCGTCATCGTCAGCGTCAACGGGCCGTTGTTCGACAACTGGTCGGGACCGGAAAAGTTGCTCGCGTTAGTTGCCGTGCTTGTATCCGGGGAAAACACTTCGTTTTGTCACTCGAAAAGTGAACGCGCTTCCGACGGTGCTACACTTGGTGACAACCTGCTAACACCACCGCCCTTGCCTGCCACCGGAGTGCTGTTGACGGGTGTTGATGGGCCTCCCCTCCCCCACCCTTTCTCTCTCTCTCTCTCTCTCTCTCTCTTTCTCTCTTTCTCTTTCGCCTGACCTTGTCGGAGTTTTTCCCCAGGGGGAAAATACGGTTGTTTTCCAAAAAAGGATTCGGCGACTGGTGATTGGAGATTACCAGCTGAGAGAGCTGAGTGGGGGTGGCGAGGGGGCGGTAGGAAAAGGGCCGGGGGGGGGGCAATTAATGCGCGATTAAAAACATTATGTAAGATGTAACGCGAGCCCAGCAACACCCAACACGCTCATTAGTTCGTTGTACGGCGGCGGATGAGATTATAGAGCTGCGAAACTCGGAGCAAGCATCAAACGGCAAGGACGACATACACTTGTAGCGCAGCTAGACAATGTAGGTCGAATATTTTTGAAACACTTCCAGTTCACCACCACCACCACCACTTCGCCATCCGGGCCCCCGCTCTGTCCGCACGCGGAATGAAAAAAAGAAAGGAACATCCATTCGCCCTCCAGCTAGCGTAGAGGAAAACGTAGGAAAAAGTAGCACAAGGGAGGCAAGAGAAAAAAGAAAAACTAATAATAATGACAGTATAAATAAAGCGAGTAAACTCAAGGCCTTGAACAGAAATAAAAATTAGATGAAAAAAAAGAGGAAGAAAATGAAGCAAAACAACCAAAAATGAAAAACCGGCCTCCGGCCCACTTTTCCAAAAGGGCAACCCTCCGTATTCTTTCTTCACCCTCCCTCCCGCCCTCCCTGAACACCGTCTCCGGTGGCACATGCTTCGTTGATCTTTTCGATGGCTCCTACGTGCTCTCACCCTGCTCCCCGTTCCCTCCTTCCCCCTCTCCAGCGGTGTAGACGTGCTACCGAGGAGCCACCGGGCCGTGGAGAGGGAGACATAATTAAAGTCCTTCGCTTCCACGAACTCATTTCCCTGACTGTGTTTCGCTATTAGATTGTCTTTAACACACTGGCCCCGGCCGTTAGGACGAAAGAAAATGAAGGACTGAGGCGGTCGTGCCTGTGTGTGTGTGTGTGTGTGTGTGTGTGTGTGTGTGTGTGTGTGTGTGTCTGTGTGTGTGTGTGTGTGTGTGTGTGTGTGTGTGGCAGGCAAGAGAGCAACAGCAGCTCCAGAAGGCTCGCCGCCAGATCTGCTTTTCTAAGCGAGGGGGAAACTTTAAAAAAAATGAAGAAGTGACAGCAAAAAACAAAAAAAAAACAAAACGAAAAGAGTGGAAAACGGTGTGAACGAGTGATAGCGCTGGGAGTTTGAAAGGGGGCACTGGGAAAACCGGCGGATAACTGGGCCAGAAGTGAAAGAAGATGCGGGAGCGGGAGAAGACAAAAAAAAGAAATAACACACGAGGATGATACCCGGGAGGATCGATTGCGACAAACTTGTCGCCGGCTCGGCAGTAGTAGTAGTGGTAGTAATAGCGGTGGTGGTGGTGGTGGTGGTAGTGCGGGGCTAATTACGGTGCAAGTGGATTTATTTCCGTCAATCAGCCCATTCGCTTGCCGGATCGACCTGCAAATGGAAAAATTCCGTCCCGTCTTACAAAAGAAAACCGAGGCCCCTACGGGTGGGAAAGAAAATTCAAGTGTCTCCTACTGCTTCGCCGGGCTTCCTTCATAGTTTTTGGCACGTTTTCCACCCGGTTCCGTTCTGTAACAGTTTTATAGACTTTTTAAAATTTATTTTGTTCTGCGGACTTTTTGTCCTTCTTCTGTCCTGTACATGCAGTTTCTGTCTCTGAGTTTGATTTGGTACAGTCTTCCCTATCGTGCAATTAAATGAAATACATTGCAACGGAAGCCACTAAAAGTAAGGTTATTTATGGACTACAAAAGTGGCAACGCTTTCCATCACCGCTTCAGCCGAAAATAGACGATCGCCTTTCCGCCGTCCGTGCAATTCCAATTTAGCACCAATTTCTCCTGCCCTTTTTTCGTGCTTCTATAATACAAAGTCCCATCGCACGGCACAGCGCTATCCACTATCCAGTATCGATCGGGAGCGTGAAGAAAAGCGTGAAGGGGGGTTGGGGGGGGGGGGGGAAGTCAAATTTTTCCGACTGTTTTATCTCGAACGGTCCGCAACGCGCGCCGAAACGGCATGCTCACAACTCGCACCGTGGGCCGACTACAGTCGTCACTGTAATAGCGCACCCTGACACTCCGTGTGGCCCGAATTAGTCCACTCCCGATTCGGGGGGAGCCATCGATTCTCGCTAACCCCGGTGGTGCGCTTTTCCGCACACTTTTCGCTGCCATTTTCATGTGGTTTTATTCGGTGAGTTCGACTTCGCCCAAGGAAGGAGGTATTTGGTAAATGGGGCAAACACAGACACTGCACACGATTACAGGATTTGGTGATGGTTTTCTTTTTTTTTTTTTGCTATACTTTCCCTGCACCTCTACCCCACCAGAACCCAAAAGTACGCCGAACCTTTCGCGGTTCTTGTCGAGTTAATCTTCTGGAATGGATAAAAGGAATAAAATAATATTGAAGCCGAAAGCCGAACGGCAGAGAACTACACACTGCCATTAGCTTTTTGACTCCCCGGCAGGATGATATTCTCCCACCATGCTGGTGCTAGGGTACCCCCGCGCTTGTTGTGCCAACCCTCGTACAACTTTATCGATTCCGTCAAACACCCGAACGGCATTGAATGGACGGTGGGAAAAAAAGCCATCTACTTGGAATTTGTTTTTATTGGATACAATTCAAACCGAACCAACGAACGGGGGAGGATGGAAATTGGGAAAAAACGTGCCCTACCCCCCTGCTGCGACTGTGGGAAAGCGCGACAAACAGCCCCCTCTCCCGACCCCGCTACCCACCGAGGCGATCTGTCGATATCAGATTCGGAAAATGGCCCAGCCATCGGCTTACGCCCGAAGCGAATTGTGAAGAAAGCGATTAAAAATAAAATGAAAATTTTCTCAGCATATTTTCACGTTGCTTTACGATAAGCGGCCAGCAGCCGCGCGGCAAGTAAAATTAGCCACCAGTGGCTAATGGCGGCGGGCCGGAAGCGGGCGCATAAATGATCCCATTGCCGCACAGCGCGCGCGAACAAAACCGGGGAAAAGCGTACAAACTGCGTGGAGCGTACTTTGGACGCAGAGAGCAGCCGGGAAAAGTGAAGAAAACCCATAACTAGCTGTGTGTCGTTCTGCGCCCGCTGCCTAATGTGTCGTCGCGTTGTGGCAGCATCCCAGCATCCCAGCATATGGAAATGATTTTCTTTCTTCTTCTTGTGCTCCGCCACGATATTCCGGAACCATGCCGGAACGATTGCCACCTTAAATGCCATCATTGTACCGCCCCTCTCTCTCGCTCCCGTGCCTGTACTGGCATTTTCCAGCATATTGTGGTAGTTTTTATTTGCCCCGGGTGCGCTGGTGGAAGTTTCAAGGAAATTTTCCGTTTCCCAGCAGCGAAGAACGGGCTCCCTTCGGCATGGTACGTAGCGGCGCGAGTTGTTTCGGGGGTGGAAAACCCATTTCGAAGGGGGTACTTCCACAGCGTGTCTGGAGGGGGACACCGATGCCTATCCGGCCGGGAAAATGGACCTCTGTTTCTACGCCCTAGCGCGACTATTCTCTGGCACGATCGTAAAGTCTAAGACCAAATCAAATGATGAATCGATTCGATGGGGATCTAACGGAACGATGTTATGAGACTAAGTTCATTTGAATTATAATAACTTAATAAGATTGAATAACATACAACGGAATAACGGAACAAGATATTCACGCTCGAACATAGATTTAGAGATCGGTCACGGAAACACGCTCTCTTTTGCTTGGCTTCGTTATTGGTCCTGCTTTTCCCTGGGACACTATACTTCCAGTGAGTTCAGAAACTCATACAAACGGATCGGACGCATCCTTTATTCGTATTCGGGCACTTGCTTCACACCGTGTCCGTGTGCCGTTTGTTTTAAGGTGATTTGTGAGAAGATAATACTATATTATTCTACTGGCGGCAGGGCTTTGCCGTATAGACACACACGCGCGCACACGGCGCAGTATTTCTGCAGCTTCGCGGACTCACGCGCCAATACCACCGATCACGCATCGACGCAATCACGTACGGCGAAAGAGGGCGCATTAAAGCTAACATCGGTTTCGATCGTTCACCCGTTTCGCAACAACAACGACGACGACAACGACAACAACGGCACCAGCAGCAGCATCTGCGCCTATCGAACGTGCCGTGATGCGTGCCGCAAGGATGCGTGTTCGCGTGCCACGTCAACCGCGAAACGGTGTACAGCTGTCGGAATGTTCCTTCTGTCTGAAAGTGTGTTTTCACTTTCGTTTCGTTCGTTTGGATGATTCGTTTTCGTTTTTGTTTTCCTTCGTTTTTGTTTTTTGTGTTGTTGCACAGAATCCTTTTCACACCAGCTTTCATCTGGCGAAGGGCGCAGATTTTTCGACCCTTTTCTTGCCAGAAGATTCCCAGTCCTTCTGTTCTGGGCCAAAGCTATTAATTCACCGGTTGCAGAATGTTCGCCCGGTTGACGCATTCATTGCATTGATTACCCGATTTTCCTGAGCGGTGGAGAGGAAAATTTTAACCACAACGGAAAACAAATAAACAAAATTATACTTTTCAAGGGATCGGGCGGGGTGCAACTGCGGGCGTAATGCGATGTATGCGTGCGTCTCGAGCGTAAGAAAACAATGGGTGTTTCCATCGCGGTCCCAATTTTCCTCCGTCACGCACCGCCATTTCGCACCGCCGTCTCGGTTTTCCCATTTCAAGCCGTGGGGCTTGCTTGTTATCTTTTTTTTTTCGGGCCAGTGGGAGGTACGACATTCCCAACACGAACTCTCCTACACATTGGCAAAAACGAACCAAAAAAAAACCCTCTCTAAATCTTTGCAAATAAACACAAACAAAAACACCGCTACTAGTGGGATGTTCACCGAGCAGATGTTTGGAAAGTGAACGTGAAACCATAAGTGTTACTGCGCCCCTGTAACATCTACCCCACAACCGTCCCCACCCCACCCCCACCCATCAACGAACCATAACTAACCAGTGCAACAAAGTGCAATAACTGGAACGAACGATCGAAACGTGCAGTGCTGTATGCTGCTAGTACATTACTTTGCCCTCCCCCTCCCCATTCGGTTGTTGGTGTTGCACCGCGCCACCTTGTTTCTGTTTTGGTTCCCTCGCCTCCCGTACACGCCCGTTTGCGGTTTCATAAATCGTACGGAGCCGAAAAGTTTGGACCACCCCTTTCCGACGATGGTTCCGATCGACTCCAGATGCTGGCGAAAGTTTGTAAGAGGGAGCGAAGGACACACACGCCAACTTCAAGGGGCGGTTTGTGTGGGTGTGCGCGTATGTGCTCTTCGCATTAGTTTACCAAATACGAAGATCGAAGATCGTCCCGGTCCAAGGAAAGGTGATTCCTTGCGAGCTGGTGCAACATTCTCGAGCGGAGAAAAACCCGTACTTCGTTGCCACCCAAGAGGGCTGGATTCCTTTTCTTGTTTAATTTCCACATCCCCCGTACTACAATTTGTTGAAATCGTGTATGGTAGTCAGCTGGTTCCAATTTCCACTCCTACCAGCGCGTAATTAAACGGAGTAACCGACGGAGGGACAATTAAAATGCACATTTTCCGGAGATAGTGTTTAGAATTTGAAGCAAGAGGTTTCCGGCAATGGCACAGGTTTGCGCTGGGCTGCTCTGGAGTGGGCCAACATTGGGTCATTTGTGTGAAGGGAATCACAACTTTGTGTAGAGCCACCGTCCCCGTAGTCGCCGTGACAGTAAATCGTGCGTTTTAGCAAAATATCGATAGCAAATCGATCGATAGATGGTTCGACGTTCCAAAAGAGCGTCGTGCTTGCTCGTGCTGGACGGATTGTTGAAGTCCGGTCGGCTGGTTCATGCCGTCGCTTCCCGGCCAAGTCTTCCGCGCCGATTGCCAGTTACAGCCTGCAGCCTGCAGCCGGGCAGGTATGTAAACACTAGCATCGTAATATTGTGGTCGAGCGTATGGCTGAGACATTCCCGGGCCCCGCCGGAATTCGGACGATATATATGCGGCGGGGGACGTGGGGGGACCTAACATTCCCGCGGGACAACCACGACCGTCATCCCTCGCGCCCCCTTTCATTTGGTCCTTTCATCCTTTGAAGTGCCTCGAGTGCAAATAACATTCTGATTGAAATTCATACGCGTGTGATATCGCACGAGATGTTTGTGTATATGGTTGCTATATGTCGCCAAATCACGCCTCGCCATCGCCGGCGACAGCGATGGACCGTAGTAGATGAAGACATCCACCGCGTGGTCCACCCCCCGGGAGGTGGTTTGTAGAGCTGGAAGCCGTGGGTCCTGGGAGCACCACTAGCACCAGCACACCCAGGCTGTCCATCCACCCCCTTCTCTATTATGCTGGCGTGGCGTGGGGTGGTTGGCGAGTTGGCTCATTATTAGGATATAGAACCAACTACCAGAGCGTCCGCGGTTGAAGCCGCCAAATTTGTCTGCGAACTTTCCAACAACCGGGAGCAACCGAAGCGGACCGCGTGGCTGGGCTGTCATTTATGTCGTGGAACCGTAACGAACGCACCGGGCCCGTGGCCCCGTCTGCCACCGCCCACCGCACATGTGTTGTGTCCCACCTTTTTATTAGACCAACTCAATTTGCGCCCACTCCCCGTCCATCTACCTACACTTCTGGTCGGATGTTTGCCCGGGTTGGGCGGGAGTTTTGTGTTGTGGTTCTGCTGGCTCGTTACAGGAGTTTGGGATTAATCGAATTGCCAGCCGAGTTGACAGGTGATGGGCTGCCGCTGCGTTTTGATTGATTTGTCTTGCGCTCGCTCGTGGCCCCGGGACCTATCGGGCCAGTGGGTTCATTATCAATTTGATCCAATTTGACCGATGTTCCCTACCGATGGTAATCGGCACTCTTGGAGCGTAAGTTGGCGGACTGGGGCTTGCAAACAAAACCGTGGGGTTAGGTTTCGAGATCAGCATTTGAAGTACCATTGGATGATACTTCAGCAATGAGCCAAGTAGCCTTGGATGGCGAAAGGGAGGACGGGTTGCGTCGACCATGACGACCCCTGCCTGGGTCAACCAACTTGTCATCATGGCATGGTTTAACCACCGCAACTGATGGGAGCGCCCCAGCGCTAGTCATCGCCGCCGGAGACAAAAACCCATCTCGCCGCTGACTGATTGGCTGCCACTTCGGCTAGTGTGGGCACGCGCTTTTCTGTAACGGGATACTGCCGGCCCCACTACCGCTGAATTTTGACGGATAGGGAAAACGCCCTGCTACTCCGCCAGCTCCGGGACTCTGATCGATCTTAATTGTGGGCACGGGACACTCTCTGGGCGAGTGGGGAAGCCGACTGCTCGTTTCGCCTGCCTGTGTGAGTCCCAGTCCAGGCGCATCCATCATCCCGGATCCGGCCCGAAAATTAATGATAGTAAAAAAAAAGGAAGAAAGAAAAAAGAAAAACAAAAAACCGGCCGGGGACTGGGGCAAAAACTTCGCCGTCGGCTGCGATGTTCTGCACTTACGCTAATTATCCGTTGCCGCTCGCTCCAACCGGTGCGAAACGGGCGAAACGCAGTGTCGGGCCGACGCTCGCACCGCATACCCTTCATTGGCCAAATTCGTCAAGAAGGTTGCGTGCTGCCACCCCTTCCACCACCAGCACCATTCCCCCCACCCCCCCTCCCAAAATCAGTTCTTCCATCAGGAGCGAGCAAGAGGGCCCGGGAGGGCGGTCCACCGCAAATGATGTGGAAGATAATGGCAGTACCGTCTGATGCCGTCGGCACCAGGCGAGCCGCTGCCAGCCGGAACGCCGCCAGTAGGGCGGAACGGCGCGCAATCATAGAATGGGGCCAGCGGCGTTCCGGGATGGGCGAACCGCGGTCGGTACTGCTCGGATGTATGTATACCGTTTCACCCGTCGACATCTTGACGTTCGTGTGCCCGACGACGTCCCCGACGGCCCGGTGGCGGGTGGCGCGATTGGGCGCCCGGCGGGGTTGATGAACTGTTTGTTTCGAAGTGGCGAAGGCGACGGCTTGAGTCCCGAGTCCCCCGCCCCCGGGTCCCGAGGGCCCGATTGACCCCACTTCGCCATGGAAGCGCCAGCGTTCGAGTCAGTTAATCAGATATCGGATGATGGGTGAGTGATTCGTATCCGTTGCTTGACGTGTGAAGCTGCCCGCGAACTTGGCCCCCGGGGGGGAAGAAAAGGAATGAATAGGGGAGGAAAGGCAAGAAATAAAAAAACAAGACCGATGGACGGAGCGAACGATGCGTATTTGTTTCGTTATGATAGTCCCGGGTCTGCCCTCTACAAAGGGGCATCATCCCCGAGTCGTCTTCTGAGCCAAAGCGCGAGAGGAAACCCCCGCCCGGCCGTCCCCACAGCGGGCCGCGCATCCTGCACCGGGCAGCGGGGCGAATGTACATAAAATAAACATGTTCCGAAACGGCAGGACTGGGATCCGCTCCTCACTCACTGAATTGCTAATGGGTTGATGGGCACGCCGGCGGACGATAGTGCGCAATTGGGTGAAGATAAGGTAATATGGAGCTGGAATATAAATAAAAAAAAGCATACACACACACACACACACACACACACAGAGCATAACATACACTCCACTTGCACAATAGCACCCTAATGGGCCCCTCACTGGCACTTGGTTCTTTATTGCGGGCCAAGTTGGCCACGGTTGGTCGGAATAAATTAATGCAGTATCAAATAAGTCAACACGGAGCACAACCACAACCTCGGGCTCCGGCCTGACGTGCGGCGGGCGATGAATGTGTTCGCGCGCTTCATCCACGCTGCCCTTTTTTTGCGACATACAACTGAGAGAGAGAAAGAGAAAGAGAAAGAAAAAAACCAACATCCAATAGGCAGATCGATAGTTTCACTTTTTCACCGAGAAGTTGTTCCGGAAGCTGTTAGCGCACGAGCCGTCACTAGATGGAGTGAATAATACCGGTGGCGGCGGAAGGCGGGGAGCGAAGCAGTGTATCTAAACCTAATAGATTTATGTTTCTGCTAGATTTGAGCGGACCCGACCGGGATATCGGCCATTGCCTTCGCTCGGCGATAAAGATAAACTGTGAAACGTCCACCAACGTGATAGGCTTTGCGTCGCTCGACTTGTGACAGTTTATGCGATCCATCCGGGGGACGGAGAAGGGGTGGGACTGGGGGTGGAGAGAGAACATGCCTATCAATTATTTGGTACAATCGCCACATCGCAAATACCACTCGATTGGGTGTAACCACTTCAGGAGCTACAGGAGAACGAATCATTTGAACCATGGTAGGTGAGAAAGGTGGGAGACGGAGCAGACTGTCCAGCGCCGAAGGGTTCGACGACAGCCTCTTGGCTGGTGGTGCTTTCATCACTTGAGGCCACCGCCTCCCGGAAGTCCGTTTTGCGAGGTCCGTTCACTATCCTGGGCTTTGCGTTCCCGTAGCTCGCTGGTAGGTAGGGACGGGTTGCCGGAAAAGGGAGGGCAGTTAGGGGGCGCCGGTTCCAAGGAATGGTCTTTTCCAAACCCCACCTACATTGTACCACTTGTCCGCTTGATGGATCGGACATCCTGCCACTCCGTGCCACACAGGATATATTGGGGGGAGGATATATATTTCGGGGATAAATAAAAATTAATCGCCCCACTTTGTAGCACCGGCACGGAAGGTACCCGTGCGTGAACTAGCATGATGGGTGTGTGTGTGCGCGTGCGTGTGTGCCACTCGCGATACTGTCATGGATGTATCGGTGGCGGTGGACGAGAGGATACACTTTTTCGGAAGTGATTCCGAACCGACACCATCAGGGCTAGCCGAAGCGCCCGACCGTCGAAAGGGCCCCCGGTTGGAGGCCTCGCCCTCTTCACATCTATCAAGATTTATTCGACCATTCGAGTGCCGACCGAGTGGGAGGGGGAGGCGGGGGGAGGCGGGACGGCCGGCCGGCTGACCGTTACTCTGGTTCAACGAAAAGGACAAATTGATATGACATACGATACGATTTGGCAGGCGGGTTTCGGCGGGGAAGGGTAGCGTGGGGTTTGGGGGGATGTAGGGCTGGTTTCCGCTCAGTGGCACGCACGTGGTGAGGTCCCTCACGCGGTGAGGTCCCGGTGATCCCAGGGCTAGGTGAGCCTGGAACGACTGCGTTAATTAAGTACCCATTGGGAGTTAGACGTGTCGATTTGTCTTCCATTTGTGACCGTTTCCCCTTTTTTTCCGGCCTCTCTCGGGGACGCGTGTGTGAGGGAGGGATGTGTGCGCTAGCGGTGCGCCTTCGATAGCTGGACCAACAAACGCCTGGGTATACGGTACCGCACGGTTGGTCGGTTGTCGTCAGTCGTCGACGTTCGCTACTAGCAGCTTTGTACACGAACGTCATCGTCATCGTCCTCGTCATCGTCCACGTCGACGTCCACGCCGAGTTTTCCCGGTTTTCCGAGTTCCGGGTCCTGTCCAGTTTCGTGTGCGGTGTTTCGTTTTCCCCCCAAACCGGTTGTCATCCATGGGTCGGGGGGATGAAAACGAAAAAGAAAAAAAAATCGAACCCCAATGATGGTGCTGTCTGGCGAACGTCCCCGCCTGGCCGGCCGGGAGCTGGGAGCGAGGACTTCCGAAGGCTTACCAATTACTTCCAGCCCGACGAGGACGCCTGACTCTACGCTACGCTACACCGGCACCAGCAGCGCCCTAGCTGGGATCGCACACTCAAGTGCTCGAGAAGGTCAATTTCTTTCATTCCGCCCCTCTTGAACTTAATTCCAGCGTTCCTGTGTGCCGCAGACGTACGTTCGTACACAACCGCACGGTTTGCCAAAAGTCAGCCAGTGGAAACACTTCAAACCGAACACTCGGGAAAACGCACGATTCGCGGTCACGGTTGAATAGGTTCGAGTGGTGTTTTTTCGGGGCGTTTTTTTTTCTTGTGCTCTCCCTTACCCTCCAGTCTTCCGAGCGGCAGCGGACGTCTGGCGAACGGTACGGCGGAAGGTGAAGGATGCTGATGGACCGCGCAAGGGGGTGGAGGTGGTGGGAACACACTTGAACTCTCCGACAACCGCTGGGACGAACCGTCCGTCGTTTCCGGGCACACCGTTTCTGGAAGCGATGTCAGGTCACACCGTATGGTTTACGACCCAACACTTGAGTCAACGGGAGGGGGGAGAGAGAGAGAGAGAGAGAGAGAGAGAGAGTGTGAGAGTGTGAGAGTGTGAGAGAGAGAGAGAGAGAGAGAGAGAGAGAGAGAGAGAGAGAGAGAAAACAGGCAAACACAATCCAAAAAAACACCAACCGTTCCCGTCGGAAAATAAAAACTATTAACTATCCACACCGAACGGGGGATGATGGTTCGAGGCGGGTGCGTATATCTGGAACTTCTAATCTGTCGACATTCCGCCGAGGGGGCCCTGGAATGGGGGG
>JAOEFI010015616.1:0-12072 GCA_034621735.1 Anopheles plumbeus | reverse complement strand
AGAGAGAGAGAGAGAGAGAGAGAGAGAGAGAGAGAGAGAGAGAGAGAGAGAGAGAGAGAGAGAGAGAGAGAGAAAGACAAAGAGGGTGTGTGCAGAGTCAAAGGTGAAAGTGGAGCAACTGAGTAGCGCTAAGCTAAGTTTTCTAACCTCTTACCACACCTTGCGGTTGGATTCGACGTGATGTGGAAATGAAACTTCCGCTAGAGCCGGAACTATAGTTTCACGATGAGAAATGGGGTGAAACAACAAAGGGTGCGGGGCAGGCACCTGGAAATGCCGAATTTCCTCAAGCTTTAACCATTCTAGCAGAGCTAACTTTCGAACGTTTGGCTGTAGTGAATTGTTACAGAAAAGCAAAGAAGCACCATTTAAAGGTGGGTTTACATTTGAAGAAAGCTTTCCTTCATCGATTGTGATCGATGCTTCTTCTAGCTGTATTGGAACAGAAGCCCTTCTAGAAGCCCTTCGTCTAGTTTCTTTAGGATTGCATGGGAAACGTATTATATATTATGGATTGACTATGGACGATGACTTCGTCCTTATTCTGCATTTCCTTTTGAAATACGATCCGATTGTTCCGCACTTTAACACTGCGGGTGGTATCGTACTTTTGTTTTTTATCAAGTTTTCGATTAATTTTCTCATTTGCTATCTTGATAGCCACCGACGGGGGGGGGGGGGGGGGGGGATAAGGTGTGGATCGAACAGTCGGCCGGCCAAATAATGAGAGCGGGGATCGCTGGGGAAACACCCATTCATTAATTCGGAAATGCGTTTCCCGGCCCGGGTGCCCCAGTTCGGGTGCGAAACCGAACAGGAAGGAACCATAAGCCGCGGTGATGGAGAACAAAGAAAAGAAAAAGATAAATGTACCAATAATAATGCTGGGCCATATTTTCACATACCCCACCAACCCATCCCATACACCCATCGACGCACAAATCAAAGCGAGCTATTCTTCGAGGAAAACACATTTGACTAAAAACGATAGAAAAGTCGAAGAAATACTAATAGTAGGTTCCAGGTGTGGCTTCATTAGGCATGGCAAGTAAAACGGCGAAGGTGTTTGGCCCTTCATTTGTCGTGGTGACTTAGTTTTGAAAAAAATAAACTAAACCTCGATCAGAAATACGTCCGGCTGGTAGGAAAGCAACCGCATTTGGATTCATATCAAGATTGTTGAAGGCGGTTTGAATGTAATCAAACTCAATCAGGAATTCTAATCCACCGGACTAAACCGAAGGACAATTGTGGCGATTTCCCAAGAAAATAAAACTATAACTCATATGCCCCCCGTATAGGAAGTGGAAAAAGGTTAATTCATTCCCCGTGAGGATAAAGAGCGCTCAGCTCCAAACCCGTAATTACTAGGCTAGACTTTTGATGATGGATCGAAGTTCGATTCGAGACAATCCATCTACAGAACGTATGTCCTTTCCGTGTCCTTCCCCGGGGAGCTTTTTCTTGCAGCCGGACATTCCGAGAAGCAAATGCATAGCCTGGCGGATTAGGAGTTACATGGGCAGTTAGCTTAGGGCTAGGTATGAGGACCAGTAAGGTAAACTTAATTAGTCGGATGGAAAACACTCGGGAATCCTGCGGAAAAAGCCCTTCGCCGGTAAAGTGGTATTGATGAAATGTGGGTGGCACAGACTATTCCGTCTGGAAACGACAGCCCTTGGTCGTTTGATTAGTTCGTGCCTATTGGTTACTATTAACAGATCCAGCTAAAGGCTGCTTTGCATAAACGTCTTCCGATTTCAATCCCGTGTTTTCCTTTGTAGTTGACATCCGTCATCGTCACTTCGGGAAAGGTGATTCTTGCTTTTCTACACTATTGCTAGGCCGGAGTGACTGAGTTAGACTGGGTTGATGAGGATTATACCAAATATTGATTAATTTTAGGAAAAATAATCATTTCGTATTGCTTTACATATGTGTGGGTGAAGGATGGAATTGCTGATAATCCCCGGTGTTGATTGAGGATTAACTTCAATTGGATGGTTGGCCACAGAATAATGGTTCCATTACATCTAGCAAAGGAAAGTGGCCATTTGATTTGCAGATTAATGCAATAATTCCCGTCGTACAAGCAGTTTATTTATTTCCTCAAACGACGCCGCGTGTTCAAGGGCAACCGTGTTGTTGCTGAAGGAACTTTTGTTTAAATAAGCCTCTTCAAATACAGAGACGGGCGTCGGTTAGTGCACTTCTGCACGAGATGGTACCTAATCAACGCTTCCGTAGCGGTTGCAACATTTAATGTGCGGTAGGGTTGGTTGCTGTGGTCCAGGAATCTTGATTTGTCGTCGTTGAATAATCGTTCGATTTCCTCCCACAAGTAAGACCAATGTGAGGTGTGGCAGTGGCCGGCGGTAATCTCCAATGCGAACGTGGGATTCAATAAACATTTCGTTCAAGATATACATTGCTTGTTGTAGAGCGAGATGCATGCAATCCGGAACAACGGATTAGGATTAATCATTATTCACATCGGATCGCACTTGTCGGATTGATCTGATTTGAATATTGTCTGGTCACCCCTCGTTTGGTTTTCCTAATTGTTCGATAGTAGTTAGATAACACTTGTGGGATGCATTCGTTCGGTACTTAATCACTGCACTTTTACAAAATGATGAAATGTGCGGAAAAAGGTTCAATGAAGTGTTGGTGCAAATCGTTGTTGCGCCAGTTGTTGTTTCATGCTAGTTTGATGCCTACCCCAGGCGGGAGGGCTAGTGGGTGAGACACCATCTGTGTGGGTAACCTGTATTTCTAACCTCAATGCATCATCATCGTAATGACTAAATCTGGCTTCTTACTCTGCCGGGTCTACCGACGACGACCAAAGGGAAAATGTGCTCAGCGGAAACATCTGTTCTTCGTGTGGATGCGTTTACGTCACATTCTTATTCTCGACGGGGTGAATACGGAGTGAAAACTATTTTTCATTTTTTCACGCTCACTCACGATCCTATCTTGAGAATGTAAATATAGGGTTTTTTTGAAAACATTGTTATTATAATATTATACATTTTCACGTCTAGCGTAAAACAACATAACATATGGCTTAACCCATAACTTATTGTGTGAAACTCAACTTGGATTCACCTTTGCATCCTAGGAAAAGAGAACATTTTTTGTTACATTGAAAAGTATTCAACACATCACATTATATTATCTTGTTGTGGTAAAAAAGGCTAATTATTAGTGCAAGATCACTCTCCTCACACGAATATTCGTCACCTTCGCATTCCTGGGAGTGGAGCTCTGCCGGAAACCGGAACCAACCTTACATACGAACATAGCCACACACACGTACACACTATCCATCCATCCAGCATCGAGCTAATGAGACGAACATTTAACATCGCTTATTTTTTCTAACTCGGAGCTGACAGTGGAAGTAAAACACATCGTAAATCTTTTCCCGCTCGTCGGTTTCGCGTTGAACAAGCGATAAAACTGTCGTTAAGTCAATGCTCTCTGCTGCCTTCCATCCCTCCCTGCAGGCCGTCGCCGCGCGAGATCTACAGTAGTAACGGTATTCGAGGGTTTTTCGAATTTTGGATATTTCCTCCTTTCCATTTTTTTCTCCCGTTTTCCTACGCGCGCGCACACCCTGCCCAACCCAACGGTTGGCTCACCCGAGCGGCAGGCGGGATCTTGATAAAATATGGTACGGTGGAGTTTTGCATGTCGTGGGAAATTTGTCCCCCCGGGCCAGAAGTTTCCTTTGGTGCTAGGGAAAATGAGAAAAAAATCATTGCTGTCACTTCCTTTCCCCTACCCCGTCGTCCGTCCCATCGTCGCTCGCTGATGACGTTGATGTTGATCATAAATCATGCTCTAGTTGCCGCCGCTCGCCGGGGCCGGGCGGCGTAAAGCATACGGCAGGCCCGCATAAGGTATGTTTGGCGATGTGTGGTAGATGATTACGCTGGTTCTCCTTCAGCGCTTGGCGCAAATTAGCCATAAAATGGTAAAACTTCTGCGAACAACTGATGTCGAACATTAATTGATAGTGTTATCTCCACATAACATGCTTTACACCCCGCACCCGCAGGGGGTGGCTGGTTAGAGATGATTTGGATCGAGTTGACGATGATGTGAGTTTTCAAGTGAGTATAAAACCCTACCAATGGATTGACCAATGGTTGAATGAAATGGAGTGGACTCTTGGGAGCATAGAAATATGTCTTAAGCCAACAACATTTAATTGAAGTTGTCGACACTCCGTAAATATAATTTCATAAATGCGTTTCGTAAATAGATAAATACACAAATTAATTGAATTCTCCACTGATCCTAGAACTCGTTTAATGCTATTTACTTTGTGCCATGCAACAGAGAGAGAGCTTTCAGTTTTTGGTAAATGCCGTTGCTCGGGTTTTCAGTCACGTTCGATCCGATGTGTTTACTTTTCATGGAAAAGGACCGCCCATCTGCTGCCCCAAGATTCTCTGAAGTAAACGGAGAAAAGGGTAACGTCGGAAGGGCCGGGCAAGAGAACAAACTGTTTCCAACATCTCACACCCTATCGCCTCAAATCTATCACAGTGGACTAACGACGCCGAGCAAAACATCATAATCATAATCGGAAAAAGGATGGGTGATTCTTAGTGTTTCCTTTTTTCAGTCTTAATAGATATTAAACCCCATCTCTGAGAGAATGTTATTCGTTCGAAGCGAAAGCTTATGAAAAGTTTGGTTTACAAAGTTCATCGTAATATATTTATCCTGGATGAACTTGGGGAAATTCCTGTTTGTTTGTTTGTCTTCCTCTTTGCCGCCATTTGTTGTTCTTCAATTTTAATTATTTTTAAAGGGGACTGAGGCAGAGAACTAGGGAGTGTTCTGATTTCTCGAGGTACCATTAATTCGTAACGGATTTTTCCCGTTTCTCCCCAAAGTAATGTCGCTCCATCAAAGCGTGGAAAATCTGACAAATCTGTTTTTCCACCCTAGCGAGTGCGGCCCCTTGCTTCAGCCATTTGATAGAACTCAAATGAGAAATGAACTGAATCCCGAATAAATCCATCGTCTGTAGTAGTAACGATTTCTGCGGGTTTTAAATACTCTGTTCTGTTGCCGCTGGAAAATGATAAAAGAATTCTGTCTACCATCCCCGGAAACGGTGATTTTATTGAAATGCATCGATCGAAAAATTTTATTTGAAATATTTCTATTGTTTTCTCTCTCCCTAGAGAAAATGTCCTCTTTAGTCGGAAAGCTAATCTTGCAGTAGGAGGAAGTAAGAGGACAGACGGGACAAAGATAGACAAAGAGGGATAGGGACAAAGCGCGCGAACCCTTTTCCAGGTCTTGTCTTTGGATCATTGCATGGAATAAACTCCACTGATTTCTCGGTTCATATCCTTCCTCCAGTCTGCTTTCCATATCTTTTATAAATGTTCTTGCCAGTTGAACGGTTTGAAATGCGCTGTTCGTAGCATTCGCTTTCCCTCTTCGCACGAGGAGAGAAGCTTTGTCGGAATCCATTATCCTTTTCGAAGGATAATCGAATGTTTGTTCATTTTACTTTCCATTCATTGCTAATCCGTAACCGTTCATTCGGGTTATTTTCTGCGTCCTGTTTTCGGGAAATCTTTGCTAGAGAATTCGTCCTAGTGGGTTGGTTGGTCCGTACACGTGAGGATTAAGGAGAGGATACCGTTTATTCGTTCTTGTTTGAGCGTGGGACGACGGATGTTTGGGCTGAGTTAAAGCGAAATCACGACGTGGCTTTTTATCATGGAAATCTGTGGTTACGTGTACGAAAGACTACGCTTCCTATTTTACCGATATGGGTTGGTCCCCTTGGAATTTCTTTTGCTTGCATAGGGGGGGTTGATCGGCAAAGGATTGGATCACGATTAACATACTTACAAGTATGTGCGACAGGTCGAGCTTTTCGATCGAGGATTTATTTGAGAATGTATTCCGAATTCGACAGGACTCTCTCAATTTGAAAGGACGTCCTTTTCGCAAAATTGTCTAAATTAAACTGTTGGTTTAGTTTAGCAAATCTACCGAACAATTTAAAAAAATAGTTTGCCCAAGATCATTTGCGTGCGTGCAAGACACTTATGCGTGAATATTTTCCTTTTTCAACGTCGGCGTCGTAAACTCACTCCGCAACGATGAAGCAAAGTGTTACAACAAAGTCGCGCACCCTCGCAAATGTTTTCGGCATGTTTTTCTGTGCTTGTAAAATCCGTGACGAGCAGTGAAGCAATAATTTAATTTGCACGAATTGGCTGTGGATGATGCAAACTTTGGCGGCAAACTTTTCCGGAGTCTCCGGTTTTCTTGTCTGCTTTGTTTCTTTCCCTTTCGCTCTTTCAGCGTTCGGCGTTTTTCATTCCTTGCTAAAGCCGGCTCATTTGTAAAGTGATTGCGTGCTGCGCAAAATGTAACGGAAGTGTGCGAAACGAGATGACCCTTCAAACGAGGAGAAAATGAACTTCGTAAGCGTTTCGGATGGTGGGTCGGCAACATATCAGCATACTGTGGGAGGACATTTTGCGTGCAGACAGAACTCTTAAAAGAAAAAAAAGAGAGGAAGGCAATTGTTTCAGATGATTGTTTTATAATCGCATTATTTGACGAGGTAATTAGTTTACATTAAATAAATTTTGAGTATGTCTGTTTATACATGGGAAACTACAGAATGGAACATAATTATTTGATGGAATAATTTACTCTATGGTGATGAGTTAAGGGTTTCTGCTTTGTGAGGAAGATTGTTCATAAATTGCCCTCTTCATAATTCGACCGAGTGCCAGGATCATAAGCTTCCGCATACTCGCTCAACTTTTGGAAAAACTCTTTGAATGCCAATTAAATGTACCACTAAACAGGAAAGAATGCTCATAAAAATCTGATTGTATGGTGGTGGGGGAAAGATGGAAATTTAATGAGAAGAGTATCCGTTCCGTTGGAATACTGGAAAATTTTCGGACTGATGTGGTTTTCACAGTACCCCTTGAAAACCGCAAACGATTTCCCCTTTCGATTATTCTCCTGCTTCTCTCTCACTGCAACTAGCATTTATCGCGTATAACTTTTTTGGGGTTACTTCAAACTTTTCTTTTCCAGGCTTGATTTCTGGAGTGCCCATTCGTAGCATATTTGCCACGCTGGTTCAGTTTTACGCTGCTGTGTATGGTTTTCGTAAGCTTTTTGTGTTACTTTTTTGGCGATAGAAAATCTAACAGGAAAAGGAAAAAAGATCCCGCATGCCTTGTGGAAAGCCTGCTTTTCTCTGACTCTTTCATCGCAGCCCAGAGCGCGCCACGGCATCTGCTGGATTGTAAATAATGAAGTTTCCTTACAAAAAAAAAAAAGAGGAGCAAGTCCCTTTTTGGTGAACTTGCTGCAGCTGGAATGGCCCACACTACTACTACGCTGCGAGACAGTCCATTATTGACGGGAAAATGCAGGAAAGGAACCCGTCGAAATGAGTTTGAGTGCAGTGGCGGATGTTTGGTCCGCTTCCGCCATCATCACCACCACCAGCTCGTTAGAAGGATGTCTTCCCAAGCACAAGCGGGACAATTAAAACGAGTTGGCACACACGCAAATACATATTTCGAGAAGTAAAGCGTTAAGCAGCAGCCTGGCACGGGACGCAACAATGCATGAAAATAGTACAGGCTTCAGACGGAAGAGGGCTGGTAGAAGGATCTGCTCTTAGCAAGGACTCTTTAACGTTGAGCCACACAAGCCTTTTCACAGCGACCGAATCCCTAGCATACCGCATCCGATGAGAGATGCGTAGGCATATATTGCACCCTTTTTTTTGCCTGCTCCCATATCCTTCTGGTGGGCGGCGAATTCCAGTCACGACGGTGTTGTGTCACGGCAGGGTTTTGTGATATGTGGCTTCCGCAGCTTTTCCTGCTATAATCCCTTTGTCGGTTTTCTCTAGCACACACAATAGCAGTGAAGTCGGCATGTGGGCACACACACGCGCAGCAGTAGAGAGGAGGGTACGGGCCGCCGTGCACATTCATCCTGGGGGCCATCAACCTTGTTCGGGCGTATATGCGGTGATGCTGTTGAATGCGTCCAACGGTGGTCCGCATTGGAGAATGCCCGGAGGTTTATCATGACTCGAAATCTGTGCACTAAAAAGAACGTATCTCGTAGTGTGTATCGGAGATCAGAACGACTGTTGCATGTACACTGTGCATATATTAGCAAATCGTGCCAAAAACATGTATTGGATCCCATCCTGCACAATGTTGTACTGCCAAAATTCCCTATCCACCAATCGGAACACTAAATTAAAGACCAGAACGTAATGCTTCTTGATAAACCTTTCGATGCGCATCTGGGTGTGCCAAAGCTGGCAGTAGCAGTAGTAGATCCCCTTGTTTACTTTCTTTTTGTGTTACCTTCCGCCGAAAGGGGTAACCTTTATTGTTGCGAATGCTGTGTCCGACTTTTCCAAACCGTATATTGAGCTTATTGGCGAACCTTGACAGACAGTAGACGACGAGTAAATGAAAAGAGCCTGGGATCCTCGTATGCTCCAAGCAGACGACGACCACCGGTGAGTAGGGACGACGGTGGCATCCGGAGCTCACATCGGCCCAGGTCCCCCCCGGGGGGTTAAATGCCAGAATAAAAGATCCTAACATACCGATGAATAAATAAGAAACGAGATCCTTCGGTTACGGTCGTCCGAGTGTTCTGGGTTATCCTTCGTCCCCGGCTCCGGGAAGCGTGTGGGGGTGGGCCGGCACCCCTCAAACGTACGCACCATCGCATTTTTCTGCCTCCGTCAGGACGAGTCTAATGCAGCACCGGAATGTTGTAGTCGTGCTGTGCGAGATGGGTTTTCCAATGGTGTTCTGCTGGGAACCGCAATATAGTGGTGCCGGTCTATTGTCAGTTGAGAGCGAGCCATTGTGGGGTTTCGCTTCTTTTTTTTGCACCAGAACTTGAGCAGCCTCGGATTTGATTTTATCGGCAAAAGCTGCTGGATATGACATGTCGGAAATTGTCTACACAACATTTGACCAACTTGTTGCAGTTTATGTAATTCTGTTCCTCTTCTCTTCCACTCCAATGTTTCACTGAACCTTATTGTATTCGTTTAAATACAACATTCTTTCAAATAGTAATAGAACCATTTTGTTCGGAAACATTCCGTCTTGCCTGATCGCAGGAAACAGTTTTCATCGACGGCAACAGTTTCCTGTATGAAGTAGAGGTCTTTCACGAGTACACACGTGCCGGTGCCGGCTCTCGTGTTTCCTTTAGCGAATATCAATCAAACTTTCCGGTTCACTTTAAAACCGCCTGTCGCACAACCGAACGGAACGGTTGCGGAAAATTCGCGTGTAACGCTTTCCACTGTTCGGAAGCCAGGTTTTCTCACATTTCTTTTTATAGAAAATTCCACTTCAAATGGAGTTTCATATCCTTTTCCGACAGATTCGTCTACGGAAAAACCTCTGTGCCCGCCCGGCTGTCTAACGGTGAAGTATGGGCGGGATTCGCGTTTTGTTTATGACGTGAAGCTTTTGAGGGAAAACAGAAAAAAAACACGACCCTCGCAAACGGTAGCCCACGTTAACGGACTGTGGTTGTCCCTATTGTTTTCGCTACCTACCGGTGCATTATTACAACACATATAAAGCGTGCAATGGTACAGTCCTCATATCTACCTTTTTGTTTTTTTATTCGGCTTTATTTCACTTCGATCGGGTCGCTTTGACTTGAAGCACATCGTGCATAAAAAATTGATTTATTTCAATTGCTGCAACGGTGGCAACCGTGTGGTGCCGAGTGTCATTACCGACGGGGTGTGTCTCAGCTGTGGTTGTTGTGGGGTTGTGCAAAATGTATATCTCTTTCGCTGCTTTTCGAGAAAAAGTGGTTTGTAGCGGGAGGCGCCACATTTGCGTAAAATATATCGCTCAGTTTTATTATGACTTGTTTCAGGCGAGCCTCGTCGTCGTATCGTTATGCTAAACAGCACAATTCAATTTCCTTCCCGGGCGAAGAGGGAAAGTAAACTAAGACCAGCGAGAAGCCACTTCCGTCCTTCCATTATCAACACTTCACGCTGAAGTTGCGTTTTGGTTCAATTTTGAAACACTAAGATCCTTTCCATGTTCGATACTTCTTGTACGAAATAATTCTTTTTCAACATCGTGAAAAAAAAAACGACACATTATCGAATGTTTTTACCACCGATTGCATTGCCCCGCACTCTTTCCCTCCGCGTACGATGCTGGTGTTAGTGTAAATATTTCTTCCTTCCTTCCTTGGGAACGCTTGAAGCACGTATGGAAATATTTACTGTTTACTTTTACACATCAAGCTTCCTCCTCCGGGAGTTGTTGTTACGGTTATGGTTCGCTTACCGTGAGCATGTAAAACATCATAAAGGATGTTTTCTGAAACGAGAATGAACCTGATGATATGATGGCGAAAGGCTCTCCGGCTAGCTCAGCAGAGTCCATCTTAGAGGGATGAGAATCGTACGAGAGAATAGGAGGTCCATGAAGAGTGTCACACTGTTAGGCTTGTACTCTCTCCCCGTTCGGATGTGGAAGTGGTGGGTGATTAGCGATCCTTGCTAATGTATTTTTTTTTTACTTTCGGCCTCCAGTGTCGCTGTGGAATTAACTGGAACCGAACGGAGATTCGAATAATTGATGCGTAATGCTCAGGACAGTCTTTCTTGGGGTTTCTCTCCACTCGTTCGGAAGGGAAGGGGGGTGAGGAAGAAGGCAATTTTCCCCCAGTTCCTTCCTGGTGGACGGTTCCTCTGACGCTAATCTTCTACAGGACCATTTCATGTCTGCCTTGTTTGTTACCTGTCATCAGGGGGACTTTGTGTAGGTGCCTCACCAAATAAAAAAAAAGGTGGGATGAAAAGCCGGAAAACGGGAGAAAGGATCGACGAACGTGCTGGGGAAACATTGTCCCTTCTCCCACGCTCACGAAATGGATGTACAATTTTTCACTGCTCAAACAGGCACGTATACTACGACGACTGGTAGGCCCCCCTCTCTTCTGTATCCTTTTGCAGCACACTTTATGCTATCGGCGGAAGTGTAAAAAGGATGAGTTTACACCGATCCGCACAATTACGTAACGAGCGTCTGAAGCCGTCGCCACGCTCTTTTGGCATCCACACACATCCTTTGACGGCGAGAAAGACAATGATGACGACGCCAACGACGACAAAGTTGGTTGAGGATGAATTTCGTCGTCTTCACGCGAAAGATTTTTATGCTCAACATTGGTCTCCTCCGACGGGGCGGTGCGGGAGCTGGTGCTGCCGCTGTGTGCGTCGTTCGTTGGATTCCCCGGCCCCTGGCAGCAACTGATTGTTGTTCCAGTCTCAGACACTAGAGCACGCCACAGGAGCATCTCTGGGGCATGAATGTGTTGCCATAAGAGATCTCAGGCCACCACCCTCCGTCGGTTCGTTTCGCGTGTGGTGACGGTGGGGTAAACCGTTGCGAAAATGTTGTTCTTCGTGCGGTGCCGCCCCGTTGTCTCCCTCCCACCCAGCAGGCGGAGCGAGGACAACGGACAGAACCCACACACGGGCTTAACAGCTTGCTGTAACAAAACGTTTCACTGCCTTCGGGACGAGATTTTATAATAGAGTCATTTTTTGGCGTTTTACTCTCTTGAACGCGTCGGCATGTCGCGTGCACTTGATGGCCCTCTTCAATGGGTTCGCATTATTCATGGCAGCAAATCTGCACGCCAGCGAGCCTGCCAGCAAACCCGTTAAAGAAAGTACCTGATGGCACATTAATGCGAGTCGCACACATTTGTCTTCGGATGTCAGAAAACTTAGAAAATTCTTTCCGTCATTGCTTCCTCGGCTGGAGTTAGCCAACATTGGCGTTATTGCAGAGGGTACCGATAAAATAATCGTTGATGTGGCGGGCTTTTGGGAACAGCATTTATCAAGCAGCATTTACTTTTGTTTGCTGTCTCGGTGATGGATGCTATACCACGTGCTTGGATTATGTCGCTGCGAGTAAATGCAGATTTTTTGCTTGTTGAGAGAAATCATCACAGCTTGTCGGG
>JAOEFI010015612.1:0-12154 GCA_034621735.1 Anopheles plumbeus | reverse complement strand
CCCCCCCCCCCCCCCCCCCCCCCCCCGTCCCGGGCCTAGCGGGCCTGTCAAAGCCGAGTGTCGCCGCACATCATCGTCCCAGAGCGTCATCAGCTATTGCGCGGTGCCCCGGTGTCGCGGTACTGAACTCTGAAACCTGCAGTGGAACTGGTTTGCGGCGAGTTGAATCCTGTTTAAAAATAGTTTTCCACCGGCTCGGAGGGTTCCACTTCGCCTCGCCCGTTTCCCAGAGCGCAAATGAAATTAAACGTACGCTAATTATATCTAACGTTCCGCTATCGGGCCAGGCAAGGTTTCGCTATCGGCCAGCGCCACCCCCTGCCACCCGTGGGAACTGGAACGGTGCACCGGGAGATGGGGGGGGGTGGGGGGAGTTTTATATTATGGTTAGGTAAGTCGCTAATTCCCCCCACCGCCCGTCGATCGGCGGGTGATTCCGTTAAGTGGATTAACGCTAATGCATGTTCACACGAGATTAGGCGCCGGGCGGTTGTTATCGAAAGTGATGGAATATTCCGAGACTCAACCGGTTCAACATTGCCCCTCCCCCCACTGAATGGACCCACTTCGGGCCGGACCAGTCCCAGATAACGGATATCACATGATAGAGGTCTGTCGATAAGCGTCGATTGAGAAGACCGTTGGTTTTTTTTCCGTCTTCAAATAAAATCGTGCAACATCTGCGTTCATGCGCGTGTTGCATAACGACGTGACGAAACATCTGCGGGTTGCCATGGTTTCCGCGATCTTTGCAGCTATTTTCTCCAACATAAAGACACGTGGTGGTGGTGGCTCGAGCTGCAGTGATCAGCGGAATAAAAACACACTCACACACATACCGATCGTATGAACGCTGGGGCGCCTCCGGTTCATCCGCAATCCGCCGCACGAGGCACGCGGGCACAAAGATGAAACCGGCCGACCGCGAACTAGTGCGACGTGCCCGTTTAATTAAGCAGCCACCTTGCCCCCACCCGCTCGCCACTCGCCACAATCCCCGTCCCCTACGGTCCCGATCTTCATAGGGGCTGTATGTGGGGAGGGCACAATCTCCGGTACGCGCCACGCACACATCTGGGGCAGAATCGTACGATACCGACCGACCAATCGGAGCCATTCGCGGGGGCTCGGCAGCGCCAACACACTGCGCTGCCGTGGTGTGCACACAGCCACACACAGCCACGTGCAGGGCCGCGCGCGTACCCCCCAATCGTAACCGGATCAAACCCGACGTTTAAAGGGAGCAATTTTGTTGTTATTTTAGGTCTTTATTTGAAAGGGGTATTCCTACCGGACGGGAGGAAGCATTCCCAACGGGCAGGGTCAGCGGCCGTGCCCTCTTCGATGATTTTTGTTTTGAGTACCGCGGTTCGTAATAGCGCGCGCACCAGGCCGAGGTCGCCACGGCCGCCGAGACTGAAGTGGGCCACCATGCAGTCGCACATAGTTGACGTGAATGCCCGTGCACGGGCGGGTGCACTCTTGCATTCGTGGGATCGGTGTGCACCCGAAGTGGGTGCTATAAATACGCGGCATCGCGGTTTGGCGGAGGGCCCATACTCCAGACGAGCCCTTCAGACTGGCAGACTGGAATGTGGAACCCGGGCGGTAAACGTCATACGCGACAGGTCGTTTGTCATTCTCATTTTTCCGGGGTCAATGCCAAAAAGTGACCTCAGTCGACGGGCTGCTGGTGACGAGCCATCAACCCATCAAGCCCCCCCTCCGTGTGTCGTCCGTAGCTTCCCTATTGGCCGGATGTGGCCACACCTCGCGGCACTCGGCAGCCCGATGGTAAGAGGGACGCGGCAAATTAATTCAATTAAAACCAATTAGATTGATTGAGCCATGTAAGATTTCTCAGCATTCACTTGCGGTCAATGGTCTGGGAAGGAAGCACTGCGTAGTACTATTTATGGTGCCAAATGAAAGAGAAGAAAAGGCTCGTGCAGACTGCGTACGTGAGCATCAAGGTCTGAAGGGTCGTGGAGGTCTTACAAGGGTTTTTATTTTTTATTTTTTTCGTTGGGTTGGGGTTCGTTGCAGAACACACATTTTCAAGCACTCGAGAGAACGAGATCGTGAAATGATCGACTCGCTTTAGCCGGGTCGACTATCTCTTGCTTCGCGTGCGAAAAGTTTACCACACACATGGGCGAGTTCAGATATTTGGACCACTACCGGAGTTTTCCCCACCCATCTGGGGACACCCTGCCAACCCCCAACAACCTTCGCAATGGTTGTCCGCGATATGCGATGCGCAACAGATTTCTTTCCATGACCGTGCGGCCAATTAGGACCAACTTCTCCGAATCTCCGGCCACCCGTCACTGGCTGCCGCTGGGACGATCGGCTCATCGCTGGGGGAGTAGGTGGGGGAGTAGGTGGGGGGGGGGGGTGGGAGGTGAACGTCAACAGCGCAATTGAAGCCATTCAATTGATCAACCGTCAGCCGATGTGTACATTGACGTCAGTCACCGCACGATCCCAAACTATTTTCCACTCCCTGCTGGAGTACGTCGTTCCCAATGTTTTTTCCCCCCCTACTCAGGAAATACAGCTTTCGATGATCGATTGTTGAAAGTTTCAGCTCAGAAGAAGAAAAAAACAGTTACAGTACGCGCTAGTGATAGGCTCTCAAATAGGCAAAAAAAGGATCACAATGAAGAGTTGGTTTTTTTTTGTCAAACATTTGAAATATTGATGATTTAGCACAAATTATGCCGCCGCTCGACAGTACTTTGGAACCGTTCGCCGAATCAAACATACGTCACAGCTAATGAGACATTCGGTTCGATACCAGGATACCCGTGGCAGAGGGTTGATGGTTATTTTGAGAGCATGGTGTCTAAGATGAAACCACAACCAAGGGCGCAACCAAGACAATAGAAAGGATGATTCCGTCAAACCCGTTCCGTTCCGGTGGTTTTCACATTACGCAGCGTTTATTGCTGTTATGAGGACTTTGTTTACATCGTTTTCTGCTTCTTCCGATTGTTTTCAAACGATTGAGTTCGGCCACTCCGACACGCTTTATTAGCACGGTTCGTAGCACGTTTTTGGCGTAGCAAACATATGTCGAGTGCCTTCCATGAGAAGTGCGGCTTAAAGTTATAAAATTCTACAATTTATTTTAGCTGGTGCCACAACAGATTATAAACTAAATTTATCCAGTAAGATCGAGTATGGCGTCAATGCTAGAAAACCATGTGATCGCGACAAAAACTAACCACCACCCCCCCGGGCAGAAGGGTGTCCCATTCGTGGATGGGACGTGAACATCGATCACCGTTGACCGATAGTTCATCGATTAAATTGGTTTCCAGTTCGTAGGCAGCCACGTGCAAAATCTATTGCCGATCACGGAGTCGCGTAACTGCGCCAATACTTCGGGCCAGAGTACGCCGCCAGATCGCTGGATGAATGTTAATAGGGGGCCATATCATGCGGCCATCACGGGAGCCTTTTTTATCAGATGGTGCCGAAAGCCGACGTTCTGGTTGCGGAGAAAAAACAACTTTCCTTCGACGTGCAGTTGTCCGTCAGTCAGGCCCCTTTATATCATCGCAGCAGGCTTGCAGTAGTTGACAGGTAAAGTAATATTGAAATTAATATTTTGTTCGTAGACTCAGGGGAGAAGTCCGAAAGGATCGTTTCTTCCTGGTGGAAAGTTAGGTCCCTTGACTTGATGATGTCGGTTAATGGCGCATGGACAAGGTCCTCCAGTTTCGGCATTGCGGAGTTACGCTGACCGTGAACATGACTTTTTCCTTTCAGTGCAAACATTACTCGACATCTTTGGCTATCTTATCGTTCTAGCGCCGGAAGGCCATTGGATCTTCTACTCTCATGCTATCTCGACACTTGCCTCGACCGGTTGGCGCCTCCGTTTTGTTGGTTGGACGTCTCCACAAGGGTTTATATCGCTAGTTTTAGATCAGTGCCCCAGAGAAAGGCCCCCCTTATCGTCATAACTCGTTGGATCAACAAACGGTCGTGTGCGATATCGTAGCCGGCTCCCCGGGACCGACCTTGGCCTATGCTTGCCCGAAGGCGCTTCTTCCGGTCTAACGCCAAACGTGCCACAGGGGCCGAACGGGAGGGAAACCCCTCACGGGCCGTCGTGCGCAGTCGATCGTACGATACGCAAGAATGTAAAGCGATCGTCCAACGTGGAACCCCGCGTTGACGCAAGCAGCGTTCACGCTCACCTGGAGCCACGCAGCGAGCGTCGAGTGTGCGCGGCCACGAACTGCACCGAGAAGGTGTGTTTCTCCTCGCATTGAAGCTTTCGCGCCCCTACATGCCCGGTTCGCCGAGGTGGGCCCTGTGTTGTGGTTGTGTTGTGGTGTTAGTGCGCACCAGGGCCGTGTGAGTTGTTTACCCAGCACCGTGGCGAATGAATGGAGTGCCAGTACACAATCACACCGCGCCATGCCAACGCGTATCGGCGCACCGATCAGCGGCACGCATGCGTTCGACGAAAAACGTGGAAAACAAAGTTGGCGTAAACTCCGGGCCGCGCCTCCAACCGTTTCGTCCCGCGTGGTGGCGCAAAAACGGCCCCAACAACGTTCGCATGCACCGTGCACGTCTCAGCAAGTCTCGAAGTCGCGGCCGGGCGCTGACTGGGGACTCGGCTCGGCTCTATGTGAAGCGAAAGTTGGCAGTCCACCAATACGTGTCCGAAGCGAACCGAGCGGCGCGCAACATAACCCAGAAACAGATCAACCCGTAGCAGACCGGACCGAGGGGTGCTAGAATTAAACTCCTTCTCCGGTCGACTCGCGAAACAACGCGCGTCCAGTCGTGGTCGTCTGGCTCGACTGCTCATGGAACGCCGTTGGAAGGCATGTGGGAAAACCGAACCGACCGTTTGTTTAAAGCGTGCGCAGACAGCATAATATGGTGCACTTGGACTCACCGAGCATGGATGGGTTTTTCGAGACCCCCTTGCGAACCGCCTGCCGCCGTCATCAGATACCACGTCACCGGACGGGGCGGGGGGGGGGGGGGGTTCCATGGCCAGGCTGTTCAAACAGACTCGACACCGTATCGCTTATACCACGAGTCTCTGACGTCACCGCCGAGTATCGTACGATGGGCCACGATTGGCCAGCGGGACGACACCGACATTGACAGGTGGTTCATTCATTTACACGTGTTATTTTTTGTTCACCCCCTAGGTGGCATGTTTTTACATGTTCCATGTGTTCGGAACCCGTTTACCTACCGTCCACGCAGGTTAATGAGCGGCCTCTAATGTGTGAGTGGATGCGGTCACTCCATCAAGGTAGGGTTCTAAAATTGAGTAGTGATTTTGTGTTCGCCTTGTTTATCGTCGCGCACCTTCATTGCTTGTTGGATGTCGTCCAAGGTGTACAGTCGGCACGAAGCCGACGGCGATCAGTCCGTATGGGGCGGTCGCGGGAGACGGTGGGCTCTTTATTTGGCAACCTCCGTAGGGCGAATCCTGGTCGCATCGCAGGTCTCGTTTCGGTTACTCAACCCCTTCGGATCAGGCCACCAACTGGCGAACCTTGCTTGAAGGTTTGCCCAATCGGGGACTGCTTGCAGTAGGGACAAACATGATTCATTCCTAACTTCCACTGAAACGTCATCGCAACGTCAAAAACGAACTCGTGGAATTCCATTCGCATGAGATACTATAGTAGCATCGCTTGCGGTTCAACCGTTCGATTGGACGAAAAACCGAACTATACAAACCTTGAAGAGTGTTACTTGACTTTCCCTCTCTGCCTTTAGTGGACTCGATATTGAAAAAAAAAACCCACTTTATATTTATAGCTTTGTCACAATCGGCCAGACAAATCAGATGACCAACATGCATGCCGTAAGGGGGCCGTCGGTTCGGCTTATCAGCACCCGGTTACCTTCATTTTCCCGCCACACTCTAGCAGCGTGTTGTTGGGAGCATCCCACAATCGCTATTCCGATTGCTCTTATTAGTCGGCACCGAAGTTTTTGATTGATGGAGGTGTGCCAAAAGCTTGCCAACGATTGAGTGTCTACGGGGTTCGGGAACGGCAGGTAAGTACGTGAGGGCGATGAAACCGGTGTGATTAAACAATCGATCGTATGATCCGCGGTGGCCATGTGTCTGCCCCCCCGACTATAAATGCTGAGTAGTGGGAATGGCATGCCGTAAAGCAGGTGTCTACCAACACTACTAATGTCTATTCTAAAGTACCAATTACATTGCTAGCTCAAGAGTGGTTTTTTTCAGCGAGGAAAGGAATTCGACAAGTCTGGCATTCGTTTGCAACTGCATAACTTATGCAATATCTTTTCGCTACACTCTTTTTTTTTGTATTTTTCAGTTGAGAAACGTCGTACCGTGAGTCCTGCAGTGTGGGTGGAACTCCAGCACGTCATCGAACAATGTTTGGCAACATCGTGGTATAAACAAACGAGAATCATGAATGTATTTCCAGTGTTCCCTTCTCCGTAAGGATGGCTTACTGCTGTTACTCAACAAATCTGTGGTAGGATTCTGTTCACAAAGCTGCGTTGAACTCCTCGAACCAATTAGCATATTTTGGATATTCCACCAAACCCGTTTTTAAAAGACGCCTTTGAACGATTAAACGGGTCGCCGATACTTCCTACCTTCATCCAGCTTCCAGCGATTTTATTTTGCGCACCATAACTTGTTAACGGAACGGAGGCACAATGGGATCGTTTGTTTGAGTAATCAAAATAAAATAAAAAACAAACTTTGAGTCACATTTTCGAAGAAACAAAAAAAAAAACGTACAAAATCATCCCCAAAGAGTCAAAAAAAAATAGGGTGAACGGTTGGATTATTTGCCCACTTAACACGTTTTGGCGAAAATCAAGACACTCAAGAATGCGCATGAATCAATTGGCTGCAACAAATGAAGAAGATAAAATTTATTGTTTATACATTCCCGCTCGCTTGTAGTTTTCGGTTGGGTATGTATGTCAAGCTGTAGCCCGCGACACTGAGAACGGCTTTGAACCGGATTCCGGTAGGAGGGTGCCACATTTATCACATCTCCGCTCGCGATCGCCCGTCTTGGCAAACAGAGCGGGCGGTCTTTACTGTGGTGGTTTTTTTTTTTTTTATTGCGCAGCGTTCGAGGGTTAAAGCACCGCGTGCTGCTACGTATTGTTTGCACTCCGCTGCGTACGATAAGCTCGATATCAAGGTTTCGTTCTTAGACTTTATTGCAAAATTCACTTTAAATGCGTGCAAAAATGGCGAATTTATGTTAGGTTGGCAATGGCCAATCCCTCCCGGTGGAAACTTACCGGTTATAAATACTGTCACAAGTATGCTCAGACGATTGTAGAATTTACTGAAGTCTGTTAATGCCGGAAACATGTTTAGTTGTGAGTGCTGATTGGTAAAGTGACTTCTGCCTTTTTCTCCGAATATGTTAACAACAAATCACTTTCTTATAGTTGCTTCCCTTCTGTTTTTCACATCATTTTTCTCGCGTCGAAATCACTTTTGAGAAAAGTAAACACTCACTTCTAGGTTTTTCTTAATCACAAATTTTAACTCAGTCGTGCGAAATAAATTTTCTATCAAACACAACGATTTTCCTTTTCGTTTGCTAGCAGTGTCTACTGTGTTTTCACTTTAACCGTCAGTGAGGGTGCGTATGGTTTCCGCGTTTTCTTCTGTTAGCGTGTATGGCTTCTGTTGGTGGACGGTTTTCACTATTCGTTTCTTTGGGGGCAAATTTTCTAGACGTACCCTATCTTGCACCGTCAAACTTTGTAAACCAGCTTCGCAAAACCACCGGTCCGAAGGACTTCCAACGCGTCAGTAATCACTGTTTATACGCTCCTCGTCGACTGTATAGGCCTGTATAGGTCTGTAAGATGTGCTCCAACTCTACCAGAGTTATTTCGAAAAGTGTTATTTAACCGCCTCGCGAGTGGCCGCGTATGCTCTCTTGCGTCGTGTTCGTGTTGACGGTTTGTTGGCGCGTAGCGTGTTCACGAGCGGTCGCGCCGAGCTCCAAGTGGTAACTGAATTGCAACGTTGAGACTGAATTCGAAACAGCTTGGGATATGCTTTCATCTACCGTTTCGCGCTATAACGACGAAGTGCGGTATCGCGCGTTCGGTTTTGTTTGTATTGGCCGTTATGCTATCGTATGCGCGATACGGTCGTGCGACAGGCTAGATGTAGCAGCGTCGTTCACAAAACATCCGTGGAAGAAGCTGGGGCGGACATTTTCATTCAAGGATTTATGTGTCCGAATTATCAATTCGAATATCAGGTCTCACATCAAAGATAGCAAATACAGAACTCTTTTCTATTTATTTACTTACGGGTCATTTAACAACCGAGTTATGAACTGTCAAAGTTTTCATCTGCAGTTTGAATCATTCATCTTTATTGCCATTTCAAAATACTTGTTTGGATTGAAAGCATATTCATTTCAGACATCGTTCCAAAGTTAATAAATAAAACCCAAAGACCCAAGATTTTTCCTGCAGATTTGAACATCTTCCTGGTTGCTTAACGAAAATGGAAGATCAGGTTTTTCAATTGAGTTAGCTTGTGTTAGTATTGGCTGGCTCATGGCTATGTTTGAATGAAGTAAATAGTTTTGTCTACACATGTCTCTTTCGACATAAAACAACGTCTAAGTCAGAATAGACTTTGGCTGTTGCTATATCAATATTATAGGGAATTTGTACGAACTATTGATTCCAATTCATCAAAAAAAAATACCTAAATGAAACATAAAAACAGATGTCAGAAAGATGTTCGATGGGCCCACAGTACAATCGATCAAAATTTCTAGCGACGCTACACATGCACTTCTTTTACTGTGACACTTTCCATGAAAGGATTTCGACTTGCTGGATGAAAGATTGTAATGTGTTCATTGTCATGATAAAGACATTAGAAAGTTAACCTTAGCACACAATTATTCCAAATGTTTATACTGCGAGGAGTTGTGTTTTTCAAATACTTCTGGAAGTGTACACTGCAACTTCGAATTGATGGTATTGGTATCATTACATTGACAGGAATCAAGATGTTTCGAATTAATTGTTCGAGAAACGCTTTAGTACAATAATACAAATTCTCGTGAAACATAAGTTATTGTATTGATGCTAGCCTTGATGAACGGAACATAAATTCGAAAGGATTTTAAAAGTTTATTGCTTTATTAAAATTGCTTTTCAGTTATCATCTATGACAAAGGAATTGCACTAGGGCAAAGAAAAAGACAAACGAATTTAATTGCAAACACAGTGGAATAGCACATGTTGAAAGTAATCAAACATAAATATGCAGTTCAATGTAGTGCACCATTCAAACGTCGCAGAAACATCCTGTCATTTCGGTACACTAATGTCCCCAAATGGGTCTCATAGGCTTATCCCCCGGCCCCCATGGGAGGGAAAAACTAAAATCTCACTTCTCCCACACCAGTGACAGGGACATTCGGCCTATCAGCTAGTCAGCGGTATTTGATACAATCCATTTAATACGGGCGCCTCCATCACCGTCATCATCATCATCGCCACCACCATCAACGTGGGCGCTTGGGCGAGGGAAAGCACTCCGGACCATTTCCTTCCGTGCGAGGCCGAGCTGACAATTAAACGGAACCATAATCGTCGTTGGGCGAGTATTCCCACACGGGTGGTGGGAAGGTGTCGTACGCAAGAGTGGGCCGCCTGTCCCGGCGCCAGTCAGTAGCGCAGCAGTGTCGGTGCATTTTTGCGTATCTTCGCTCGCATTACGGAAGGCATTTCGGATGGTAGACAATTTTCTGCCCAATGGAGTACGGTCTCGGGCGGGGGCATTTGTATACGTGAAGATATCGTTACTCCGTCCCCCTTCGCTCTTCGCTCTTCCCGGCCCGACTTCCCCGACTGCAGTGTCATCCATAAAAGAGTAGGCCCTCGGCGTGAGTATATAAATATGCAAGGATTACGCTGCTGGGTGACACTTTGACGTGCGTCGACGTTGGCAGACTTTTGAGGCTGGCAAACCACTGGCGAGGAAGCAGTGTGTGCTGCAGGACTTGCCTAGGACACCTTCACCAGTGTACGGCAAGGGGCGTTGGGGTTTTCGTGCGGCGCAGTGGAAAATGGAACAATTGCACCAGGGGGCCATCGGTGGTCTTCTCAATGTCACCATCGTCGGCACCAACCACAACAGCAGCGTGTGCTTTCACGTCGGAAGACAATCTCGTCGTCGGTCAATAAGTCAGCTGACGGAGGGAGATCCATTTCAAACCTTTAAACCAAGCAACCAGCAGCTTACGGCCACCGGCTCTGACGCGCTAGCAACAAGGATGCACCAGAAGGTGGCCCCTTCCGTTTGCGACCGGAAATGTTTCGTCACAAAGATTTTAGCAGACGTGTGACCGTGGCCTGTGGGCAAGATTGTTTAGGTGGCTGTTTGTTCCGAAAGGTGACAGGATGCAGAAGGATTTATCGATGCATGAGCTTAATTGATTCGTTCTTTTCAAGAATGCTTCCAGTGGCACCGAATATCGATTTAAATCGATGGATACTACTTATGAGATGGCTTTTCCCGGGCTTCATAAGGTGATGGTGAACGAACCCTACGGAAAAGAACGCATTTGGGCCGTATTTAACTAAATATCGAACGGATTTGATAATTCCTTTGTTTGAGAATACATTTATAGGTTCAGACCTGTATATTTTAGAGTTCTAAATTCCACCAGTCATAGGGCGGACTCAGATCAAATGAGTCATAATTTATTCAAACCGATGGGACTATTAGATTTGTTTCATTTCTTCATTATCTCTTTTTATTTAAAACGTTCACCTTTGCTTTGATTCCACCCTCGGCTTTGAACATCGAAATACAGTTGGACTTGGATGTAACAAATTGTACTTCATTATTTTGGAAATTGTTAGCAGAAATAATCTCCCCCCGGGGGTTGTGCGAACGAAAACGGCAAGAATCAATCATTAAAACCAACCCACTAGCGAAAGAAAACCCGAACTGAAAAGCAGGGCGGGACGGTGAAAGCGATTTCCCTTCGCTGCGTTTTCGTTTGTTTGTTTGTATTCGCTCGTCGTCGTGAAATCAAATTTGCACACACAAATAAAGCAGCGACACTTGATTCGATGCGAAATGATTCTTATGCTTGGAGCAAATCGATGGAAAAGCATGAATCATTTTACTTTGTTTCTATCCCCAAGGTAAACGTTGGTGTAGCGCGAGCAGTGGACCGGTAGGCGTTCGACGTTTTCAGTGCGCCTGGTGGGTATGCAATAGCGGCTACACCTGTTCAACGACGGTCTCAAATGCAACTTTGTTCAGCTCTCGACGCCGCGGTCGGTTCAATTGCGGAGAGCTTTCGCCGTTTCTTGGCCCTTTTTTTTCATTCCGTTGCTGCTGCTGCCGCTGTCTCAAAGAAGCGTCTGAAAGGCGACGCAAAGCTGCTTCGCCGAGGTCGATTGGTTCCGAGAAGTATTTGTATCATTAAATAATCCCGCCATGCCCGCTGCCGCATGACGGATGGCGGCGGAGCAATTCCACCGGGCGGTAATTACTTCATGGAAAATTAAGCAACAAATCCATCGATCCACCCACCACCACCAACACCACGGGCAGACCTCCCCCTCGAGCCACACGGGGGCGGATTGGAAAAGCTCGGATTGAACATCATCGCGCCTCCGGTGCCTTCCGTTGCACCGCAGTAAAAGGTGCGCTCAACTTACCGAATACTTCACGCTACAATTCGACGAAAGGCGATGTAGATTACTCGCCGCGAAGCTAGGACCATGCCTGGTGAACCATCGCCAGGGAACATAAAATTTCTTTTAATTAAAAACTTTTCCCTTTCCCATTCTCTCGACCAGCCCGGTCCCCTTTCCGAGGCGAATCGAGGTGGCATCGAGTTCGCGCTCTCCGGAAGATTTATAAACGCCATCTTTTTTCCGTTAGACCCTGCTCGTTCGATATATTTAGCGCCCCTTTTCTCCAGCGGTGGATGCAATCGAAAGATTTTGACGTTACACACCCACCACCCCCTGTGTCCTTAATGATAGTGGTTGGCTGGTAGGGGGGGTGGGGGTGCCCCTGCGCATCATCTTGGCCACCTTCAACACCATCGCCTTCCAGGACTGCGCGCTGCACTGGGCCCGCGACCAT